>BQNB010021697.1:27210-63933 GCA_026074375.1 Tanacetum coccineum | reverse complement strand
TTCACATCAGAGGGGCCCTCATGATACAGTATCACGTCATCCCAGGTTAATTTAGCTGTTAAGCAGTTTATGACAGAATTCACTTGGTCATCTGAAAGGACAGACATGATGAGACTTTTGAGTCGCTGGTCTAAGTTAGCAGCCTTTCTCTCATCTGCAGTCCATTCTGGCTTCCTTTGACCAGCTGTCATGGGGATAAAAGGACCGTTTTTTATGATATTTTCACATTAAGGTTCAATACCAATGATATGACACATGAACCTCTTTTTCCAATTGGTGAAATTTTCCACCTCTAGTACAAGAGCGACATTTAGCTGGCCACTCCTATATTCAAGAGTCTGTAGTACTTCTACTACTGCCATTTAAGATGGATCTTGATTTTAAAAATCTTTGAGCCTTTATATATCCTTTTAAAAGAATTTTATCAACCAGAAGGCTCTAATGCCACTTGTTGGTCCTTTAGAATCTGATATAAGGTTTATCAAGTTAAACTAATCTAATTCCATGGCAACAAAGTGAGTTTTAAACAAATATTTATGAAGAATATAAAGAACAAGTTTAAATCACACAGAAATACTTTTCAACGTCTAGGTTCTTATTAGAATCAAATAAATAATCTATGACACATCTTGCTTGCGGAATAGAAAGGTGGTTGAATGACAATTGGGGTGTTATCTCCTTCAAACTTATTCTCTAACCAAAGTTATAGGAAATAAGAAAACAAACTATTCGACTAGAACTGAAGCTTTCGCTTCAGTAGTTTTTATTCAGTTTGTTTGAGAGATAAATGAACTCTTTAATGTGTTTCACATTAATTGGAAGAGATAGCATTTACTCTGGAAATCCCTTTCCTTTTATAGGCAAAGGAATTAGGGTTTACAAGTTTAACCTTTGAGGAAAGTTGTTGTACTTCTGTACCAACTTGTTGAGCTACCATTTAATGCACGTTTTTGTTGATCCTACGCCTTGATCGATTCTTTACGTAGTAAAGTGTTTGTCACCTTGGATGAATCCAAAATAACAATAATTGAGACTTTGTTTGTATATCAAAGTGTATGCGGAATCTACACTTTGATACTCTAGAAGTATTTAGCAATGGAACAGTACCAATAATAAATATATCATAAACTGCTTCAATATTATTGATAATACGAGTACTCTTAATAGTACTAGGGTTACAAACCTTGAAGCTATTACAATCTTTCTCTAAGATGTATTCTCTATATATGCGTATGTGTCTATGTATGCGTATATAAAACCTTAACCTAAGATCTTTGGTATGTGCTTAATTACACATACCATTTTCCATTAAAAAAGGACTTAAATGACTAAAAATGTACCAAAAATACATTGTATTTGTATGTTTTGCATTTGTATTGTGCAGGAAACGAATATTCAAGAAAAAGACAAAAACAAAGCTAAAAACGACAAAACCGAGCACGAGAATGAAAAGAGCGTGAAGAAATGTCAAAGTCAAAGCCACAAAGTCAACCCCGACAAAGTCAAGGTCAACAGTCAAAGTCAAAGTCAACTCCGAGAAGCTGAATCAGAAGAATAAAAACTTGAGGGACCAAAACTGCCAAACCCCTAAAGTTATATCACACAAGGACCATGCATGTAATTAACATATATGAGTTGAGGGGGCATTTCTGCCAACCCCCTAAACTTGTATCATCACAAGGACCATGCATGTAATGACTTGATACAACTTCAAGGGCTGTTCTTGCCAAACCCCTGAAGTTGTATCACCACAAGGACTAGTTTTGCAAAGGTACTTATATGGTTGAGGGGCCAATATTGCCAAAGCACCAAACTTCACCCCTGTTATCCCCCACCTTTATAAAACCACTTTTCCCGCCAAAATAAACCCAAGAACAACTCACGGGCTTTCTTCCCCATCTTTACCCTGCAACCCTAAAATTACCCATTGGGTAATAACCTCTTCCCCTCCCCACTAAAATCTTTGTCACATGTTGCCTTGCCATGTTGGCAATCCCATTTTTTACAAGATTAATCCAACGTCGGGAATGAAACCAAGAAAGCACAAGTTGATATCAATGGCTAAGATTAAAGATTCAAGCCCCTCACACAACAAACACACTTGTGTTTTCTCTCACAAAAGAAACACAGAAGAAAGAGATGAAGAGAAGACCTTTAAAGTTTCTAGTATAAATAGGCCATCTTGTAAGCCATGAAAGGCATCTAGTCTTTTAATTTGTAATCTTTGAAGTTTTTTTTATTCTGTCTTTAATTTAAGCATTGTATCTGTTTTCTTAAGAAATTAATGAAGTATTGAGTTTTCAAGTTAAAATTACAATTTATAATTTCAAATCATAAATTGTTATAAAAAAAATTTCAAAAGCTTTTATAAGTGTTTAATATTAACCTACTTGCAGTAAGTTATAAAAAGAGTTAAGTTTGTAGTTAGAAAAACCAAAAAATACTCACCTCAAATACCAAAGCTTCCTTTTGGAAGATAAGCCAGAAAAGGATGGGCTTATGGACAATACCAGCTTATCTTTGATAAGCTAGAGCTTGTAGACAAAGCTCTCAAGAGCTTATTTGCCCTTGTTTAGAGCAAAGGGCCTTGTGAGTTCATTTTTCTTCATTTTAGCTTATTTACTTGCATTTGCTTATTTTCTGCTTATTAGTGCTTATTACCTGTTTGAATCTGCTTATTCATGCTTATTGATGTTGTTTAATGCTTAAAGTTCTAATCTTGTAGTTTATAAATCCTTTGTTTAAGTTTTTCTTAAAAACTGTAAATTCTAGCTAAATCTGTCATTTTCTTAATAAGCTTAATTGAGTGCTTAATCTCTGTTGAAAGTTGTTCATGGATGCTTAATATGTTGATTTAATCAGTGGTTTTTAAAAACCTCACCCTTAATCTCTGTAAATCAGCTTGCAAAAGCCATTTTAAAACTTAAAGGGGTGTTTGGCATAAGCCTAAAATGGGTCAAAATAAAATCTTCATTGGGTTTGGGTCACTATGCCTGTTTTAGCTAGCTGAATTTAGGTCTAATAGTCAGTCCTGATAAGTTTTTAGAGTTTAAACTTCATTAGTTAAGATTTAGTTAGCTAAGGTTTAAGTTTGTCATATTTGTAATAACTAGATTTGTTGTTTTTGACCACTAGGTTAAAATTGATAAATGTCCACATTTTCATGTCCATTTTGAGTGTTATGGTGCTATAGGATTTAGTCAAGAGTGCCTGCAGTTGTTGTTTTTGGTTTAACTTTGCTCTGTCAAAAATCACCCTTCAGTTTCATAAGTCACTTTTTAATCTAAAAATTAGATAGGTTAGAATAAATTTTAGATTCTAAACCTTGCATAAGCTCATAGGTACCAGCTCAATCTGTAAGAGTGTTTAAATGCATTAGTGTAGTTTAGTTTAGGTTTGCAAGGTCTAAGTGGTTTTGGTTCTATCAAATTTGTCAAGTTTGAAAAAAGAAATATCAGCCATTTTGAACTACTTTTTCTAGGCTTATTTATGATCCAAAATCCTTTGAGTTTGCTGATCCTAGAAGTCCATAGGCCAATGTCCAAGGGTATATAAGCCTTTTTCCCTCAAGACTCCATTTTCAGGCTTATAAATAAGCCCAAAAGTGCCCTTTTGGGCTGTTTGGCTCAAAAGCTCCCCTGGTGCTGAGAGTGCTTATTTGTGCTTATTTTGTGATTTGCTTGCTGATTCTTGTACTTAAGTGCTTATTAGGTTTTCTTAAGTGTGTGTCTTTGCTTATTTCTCATTTCCAATTGCTTATTTGTAGTTAATTAGCTAAACAGTATTAACTTGATCAAACAGTATTAACTTTCAAGTTAATACTGCTGTTTTCAAATTGTTTTTTTAGCTTATTAGTTGTTCAAAATAATTGTAGATTGCTTTTTCTTATAGCTTTTTATGTCCTCTTTTCCTTTCTTTAGCTTATAGATTCATTAGAGCCCATCCTTGAGCTTATTCATAAGCCCAAAGGTGCCCATTTGTCTGTTTTGTAACTAGCTTGTAGCTTAAGTTCTAAATTGCTTATCTGAGCTTACAGCCCATTGCATTTTGCTTATTACTTGTGTATTAGTGCTTATTAGGTCTATTTAGTAAGCTTTCATAAGCCCACTCTCATTGCACTTAGCTTAATTTGTATAAAAAGCTTAAACAGTTTTAGTTAAACTTAAAAATCGAAAAGACTCAACTAGCTTTTTCATCCTTTTTTAGCTTATTTTTTCTTTCAAAATTGTTTTTGATTCTTGATTTGTATAGATTTTCAGTCAAGCTTTTAGATTTTATAAGTTGAAAAGCCTCAAGTGTCTGTCTGGTGGCATAAAAATAGCCCAAAGTGGCTTGTTTGTCTGTTTTGCATAAATTTTCTATGTCAGATAGCTTATTTGACTTTCTTAGCTTATTTTTCATTCCATTATGCTTATTTAGTTTGAATTTGCTTATTAGGATTGTTAGGGATCTGTGTTTGCTTATTTTTCTTTCCCATTTGCTTAGTTGATCTTAATAAGCCATCTAGTTTAGCATTTAACCTTAGTTTAAAAAGTAAAGTGTTGTGTCTGTCTTATTTGTGCTTTTTTAGCTTATCTACTTAGTTTCATCCAAAAGTCCAAGTTTTAAAAGTGCTTATTTTTTGTGTTTTACAAGTCCTAAAGGAAAATTCTTGAAAAAAAAATAAAAAGGGAAGGTGGAAGTCTCGGGTGAGCATGGCTCGAACTTGAGACCTCAACACCCTCAACCCTCTTATACACCACACACTCTACCGTTGTGCTACAATAGCTCATCCGGTATAGTGTTGTTTTATTTATTACTTAAGGGCTTTTTGGCCCTTTAAGCCCAATAAGCTGTTTTGATTTTTAACAGCTTATTGGGATAAGCTGTTGGGGACATCTTCTTTTTCCTAGGACAGTATTAGTCTCAGCTAATTTTCCTAATTTTTAAAAATAGTTTAGTATTTTTTATGATTTATTTTCATTAAAAACTTAAAAAATTCATAAAAAATAAAATAATAATCAGAAAAATATAAATCTTTTTTTAAAAATTTTCTTTTATTACATAGTTTCTAGGAAAAATATTATTGTTTTCATAGGGTCATTTTTGCAAATTTTCATTTTTTAAAGAACGGGATTCGATCCCGTTCTCGTTCTTTCTCGTTTTTAGCTCAAAACACCTCCGTTTTTGTTCTAGTTTTTTTATTCTTCATATTTAGTCATTTATAGCTCATTTAAAGTAAAAAAAATTACATTAAGGTTAAAATTAGATAATTTAGCTTTTTAGCTCGCGTTTTTACGACACGTTTTAGGGTTTAAGTTAAATTGCTTTCGTTTTAGGTTTACTTTTGCTTGATTTTGCATTTTTACTTGTAGTAATAGAAAACCAATCATAATCCAGTCATATTCAAACATCGATTATCAATTCGTCATTCGATTTTTAATTGCACACCTAGTTGGGACATAACGACCCGGGAAATCAAACTTCCGGACACATATATATTTTATTTTTGTGAATTCTTAACCGATCATTGGCTAAGGGTATTTGGTTGATTGTTTGCCTATATTATATATATATAATATTGAACGAATCAGTGTCGCAAGCAATATATGTGTTCTGCACTTAGGTAAACAGTTTTAATGGCCAGAATAATACCCTGCATGAACCAATTCATTAATCACTTACAAATTCATATAATTCAGTAATTCATATAATTCAGTAATAAGAATTCAACAAGTCAAGCATAATATTAACCTTTTGTCTATCACTGATGAATGTGAAATTTGAATTGGGATGCAGATCTATGTCATCACCCAAACACTACAAGAACCAGCACCATGAACTCTTAGTTTCAACTTCAACCAACGTATAGGCCAATGGGTAAATCTCATTGTTTGAATCCAGTCTCATTGTTTGAATCCAGTCCAATCCGGCTAGCCATACTAGCCCTCGAATGGCCACTTCATAAATGCAGCCATCTAAGCCTAACAGAACTCTACCAGCAAGCAGCAGAAACCAGTTTTAATGCTCCCAAAAACAAACGAAAAAAATTCATTGACCGATCTCTCTCTAATAGTTCAGAGTGATCAACAGCGCTTAGCCGAATTAAGCTCTAGATTCTGATCAATCACAACACCCCAACGTCTCTACTTTGATCATGACTAAGGGAGGATTTTCTACTCGAGGTTATCATGAGACTTACTTTCTTTAAACACAACAACAAAGTGGCGGGGTGAGTGTTTAGCCTTCTTGTAATAGAACAAGATTGAGAATGTTGGACACCATTGGGATTTTCAATTTAGTAATCATTTCGATGCATAGCCTGTTTTTAGTAATTTGATAAATATGGGGATTGTGTAAGAACAATTTTTTTTACTTCTTCCGATGAAATGAAATAGTGACTTGGTATTTGCTGATACATGGAACAGTAGATAATAATTTTTAAGCCTATATTTGCTTGAGTTTAAATCCTTGAAAGATTTTTATCATTTCTAAATATGGTCCAATTGTCGGTTAACAATAAAGTAACTCATGTTTACATAAGACAAATGTAATGTGTGATTATATTCATTTGAATATGTGGATGTTCCCTAGCCCAACTTATCGTGTATTTCACAAGGATGCACATTGGATACCCTAACATTTGGGAAAAGAATTTTACTTCTATTGGAACCTTGGCTCTTTGAATCATTAAAGGTGTGCCTCGATAATACTCAAAAGACTTCATTCTCAACTTATCATTTAAAACCAATTATGCAGCCCACTCGTGAGATGTTTTAGAAGTTAAATTATAGGGAATAGATCTGAACAATACTCTTTTAATTTACAAGTGACTGCTCTATTGTACATCTAACTATGTGCCTTATAATTCAAGATGGTATTACCCCCATAATAAGAGGAATATAACAAGCATATGATCAATGGGATGAATCATTTCCAAACGTACTCAATTTACGCATTCAAATGAGAGCAATGGTTGGTGAAACAAGACTTGGGCCATGATTAGTATATGTTGAAATAATGGTTTAGATAAGTCATGCCATATACTATAATAGATAGCAAACCACATCTGCATGTGCTAGATATCCCTTATTTTGATTTTAAGTCAAAAACGCTAGACCTTACATGTAGTTATAAAGGCTTCTTTATATGGACGTGATGGTGAAGAGGAACAAGACCAAAAACACTTGTAGTCAACATAAATTTTGTTTCAATCCCACTTTGATATGGTGTGGTAATGTTCTTAATTAATCACATTACATTTTTACCTAATAATAAACCTATATTCAACACTAAGACAAAAGTACGAAATACAGTACCAATAATAACATTAAGAAAAATAACATTGATATGTTTGTATAATAATGTAGTTCTACAGTCTAACGGTATATTTATCAAAAAAAATGACAAAATAACAAAAACACAAAATGCAAGACAACATGACAAAACCCTACATGTTTCATGGATCCAGCCAGTGGAAAACCAGAAGCCACACGGTAATAAACTATACATAAATCTGAATATCCAATCCCAATAACTTCCTTTATAATACCCTTTAACAAATCATTTAACATTATTATGTGTAAGGGGTTGGTAGATGTCGGTATGTGGGGTATATAAGGTGGTGTGTGTTGGGGGGGGTTAGTGGGTTGGTGGTGTAATTGGGGGGGGATGGGGGGGTGGGGGGTCGGTGGGGTAAGGTGGGGTATAGTGGTAAGTGGTGGGTCTCATGGGGGGCCCTCTAATCATAGAATGCTAGCATTAAAACGTGATCTCCTCTAATCTCTCTTTCAGCTTTACCTTTAGCTCTGAAAGCTTTGCTCATAGATATCTGAACCTCCAGCTCACGTTGGAGTTGGTCTTGAACTGCCTTAACTGGGATATCTGGATTAACCCTGACTTGTTCAAATATCTTTTCAGACAAGAATTTGTAAGTGCAATGTTTGATTTCCCTAGATTGAAGGCATGTATGTGTATCCTTGTGTGTCTTCACCACCTATTTTGTGTAAATTTGTATTTTCCCACATACAAGACCCAAGGGCAGAGATCCCCTTTATCATGTGCATCCTAAACAAGAAAGTAGATGCTTGAACAGTTATCATTGTACCCTGTATTCTATCCCTTTTTTACTCCTAGTAGTTTGGCCACTTGATCCACTGAGGTCCCAACTTCCATTCTACTAATTTGGGCCGAGTTGTCCATTAACCTTTGTGACATTGTAAATACATACAGGCACTTTTTTCCTTCACATCTTGCTCTATCTTTCCTACAACTATCATGCATTATACATCTTAAATTTCCTTCTGCAAATCAATGGAATGCAGGTAGACCAGTCCTTGGTTAGCCTCTAATGGAGTAGATAAATTTCTGGCCAGATGTAAAAGAGTAAACTTCCACTGACCACTAGCATTTATAACACCTTCCATTTCCGTCCTCAATTCAGCTAACCTTCTCTTCGTGTAATTTCTTTCTTCATCATTACCAGTGTCACTGTCAAAACCATCCGCATTGACAACATCCACGTCTTCTCCTTCTAAAACATCATCCAGCACTAGATTAGTGATACCAATGTTGTCAAAAGGAAGATCCATGCTAATACCAAACAAATGGACATCAACATCAGGCTTTACAATCTCATTCTCTTCATCTACCAAAAAATCTTCATCTACATCATCATCATCATCATCTGTACCTGCATCTTCACTAGACTGAACATCATATTCAGTTTCATATGCAGTATCTATTCCTTCATCATCATAGAAGAACTGTCCATCAGTAGGAGCTGATTCATCTTCCTGACCATTACCCTGTTCAACATCTTCCCCATCTTCCTCAGAACTGACATAATCTTCAATTACAACATCTTCAACACTGAATTCCTGAGTTCCAACCTCTTCCACAATGGGTGCCTCAGTGCTAACCTCTGCCATAATTGGTTCTTGAGTGATAACCTCTGCCACAATGGGTTCTTGAGTGCTAACCTCTGCTAAAATGGGTTCTTGAGTATGACCAACATCTGGTTCCTCAGACACAGGGAGCTCAGATTGTGTTTTAACTTGGGAAACATTTAGGTTTACATCTGGTTCCTCATTTAAGTTCAAGTCCAAGTCATCAACTCCAAATGACTCATCATGACTTAACCCTGAACTGTCCACACCACTCCCCGCAACATCAGCAAAGCCTGCCTCTCCATCTAATTTTGTTTCATCAAATGATAATTGCCTCATCACATCATCTATAACCTGACTAGAAGTTGCTTGTTGTGAGACAAAACTCATGTTTATGTCACTAAACTGCGATTGTATTGTCGGGATAACATGGCTTTGTGTGTCAACTCCATGTACACCACTCAATTGTGTATATGTGTGTCAACTGATGAGTCTGTACTCATCAGTAGGAGGGGTTAAAATACAATCAGGCATATACCTAGGTGTAATGGACTCACAAACAATATCCTTACAAAGGGTACTTGAATCATGTTGTGCAAAAGCTATGTGTTACATAGTCCCCAAACAGTTCCTTAGTGTTTCACTAGAACTCCTGCCAGGTCAACACAACATTTTATAGTAATCCGTTTGCTACAATGCTACCTGGCAGGCTTCATCAGTAATATCTACATGTTGCCTAGACCGTAAGGTGTGACCCTTAAAGGTAAGAGTCTAAAACGGTAACACCATGTTCTATATAGACCTCAATCAACTTAAAGCTCCTAACAAGGGTAGCCAGGCAACGAACATTCCTCCTCGCATGCCGAAGCAATACAAACCTTCATCTAGACAGTTGAGTGGTCTAAGATAATAATAAAACAAGGGCATCAGATCCACATGTGTAACTAATTAAAAGAACCAACGTTATGTTCAGGCCATGTAGATAGAACACAAGATCGATAATCGAGTCATAACGAAAAATATCGACCAACGACCACTGACATACATTCGGCCTGGATACTTTTGAAAATTTCCACCATGATGTATTCGAATAGAAAACATATTGGGTGCATTATCTAAAAATCAAAATCAAACCCTAACTTTATAAATCAACAAAAAACATAGTAAAGAAACACAACATTTGTAAAAAAATTAACTTTGCGGCAAAAGCTCTTCAAATACATTCATCCAAAGAGTCTATTTCGGAGTTGTTTGATTGAGTTGCTCGGTAAATGATAGTGCCCGAAATCCACTTGTCGTAAAGCCATGATCTTCCATCCGTAGTGGTCCCCACTAACCACCATTGCATGTGGGGTTTGATCGAAGAAATATATTGTAGGTATGGTTGTGTGAGTGATTTGTGGGAGAGTTGGAATATGATTCGGGCGGGAATAATCTTGTGAAAATGATAGGGATGAGATGTGTAAGTGAGGTGAATAGTAAAAATAATAAATGCTGATGTGATGGGAGTGTACACGTGTACACAAAAAAAATTATAGTTAGGGACCAAGAGTGCACTATAATACTTTTTATGCGAAATTACAATAGTGCCCATCACTAACGAAGCGACTTAACGATCGTTCATCCTTTGGGACCAAACACGCACCAAAATAATCACTTTTGGGACAATTTTCACCGATTTTCAAAATGGAGGACTGAATCCGCAAACGTGGTGGACCTTGGGGACCAACAGTGTAATTTACCCTAAAAAAAAATTTAAATTAATTTTTTTTATTATTGCTCGTAAACTGAAACCGACATAATTTTTTTTTTATTATTGCTCGTAAACTGAAACTGAAATAAAAAAAATTAATAATTTTTAAATTTGCTTGTAAACTGAAACAGAAATAAAAAATTTTTAAAATTTTATATATTTTTTATTATTGCCTGTAAACTGAAACCGAAATAAAAAAAATTTAAATTTTTAATTTTTTTATTATTGCTCGTAAACTGAAACCGAAATAAAATTTTAGGGTAAATTACACAGTTCGTCCCTATACTTAGGCCCAATTGCGGATTTAGTTCCTAAATAACGGGGGACGATGTCGTTAATCCTTAAAGTCGATTTTTGGTGCATGTTTAGTCTCTCGTCTAGTCGTCTCCCGTTATATGTAACTAGCGTTAATTTGAGTATTCAACCATGGGCATTTATGTAATTTTAAAATTTTCATTATTCACCGTTGGTCCTATCAACTTCAAAGTCAAAATTCAAAATGGTATCCGTTACTGTTATATTTTTGTCTTTTTCTTACTACACCGTTGGTCCTTAAAGATTTTTTTTTCTCCGTCTCTTTTTTGTCTTTATTTGCCCACTGTTGAATGGCACCCATTCAAATTGTCAAGAGACGTGGTTTTATCAAACACTTCTTTTTCCATCTATCTAAACGGGATTTGTTTCTCCATTATTTGCACGTTTTGCACTAATTTGACATTACGCTTTAAGAATTAATGTGGTTCACAGCAACTCTAGGTACGCATACATCTACGGATCGCAATAAAACCCGTACTCGATGAGGACCCGATCCCCAAACCCAAATTAACTGGGGAACCCCCGAGTTAACCGGGGATGGGGATGGGAACGGGGAATCCCCGAATTATGAAACCGGGGATGGGGCGGGAATAGGGATAACATAAATCCCCGGCACCGTATCCGACCCCGAACTTTTTAATGTACAAATATATATAAATTAATTGTATATTAATACTACATGTACATGTATATGTATATGTATAAGTTAGTAAGTATTGATAAGTATTATACTTGAAGTAGAGATGAGATTAATGTAGATCCATTATTTATCAAAGATCCAATTGACCAATTATAATCACCAATTTTTTTATTAAATTAAAAAAAATCCACTTTCTATCTTTTTTTAAAATTAAAATATCTTGCAAATGGTAAATCCTCAAACGATAAAAAATACACAATCGCGACGAGAATTATATCATTTTTCTATAGAGGGACACTTTGATATACTTTCAACGAACTTTTGACGAACTTTTTTTTTTTTTTCAGCCACGTCTAAAAAAATTACATATGATTTGTATCAGAATCACATGTGATTTAATAAAATCACATATGATTTGTGATACAAATCACATGTGATTTTCCAGAATCACATGTAATCTTTCTAGACGTGACTGAAAATAAAATTGAAAAAAAGTTCGTCGAAAGTATATCAAAGTGCCCCTCTATAGAAAGATGATTTAATTCTCGTTGCAATGGTATGTTTCATTTTACGTAACGATTAACGGTTTGTGAGATATTTAATTTAAAAAAAAAGCTGGAAAGTGAGTTTTATTTAATTTAATGAAAAAATGAAGGGTTGGGATGAAATCTTTGGATCTATGATAAAAAGAGATATTTATTGAACTTTTGCCATTTGAAGTATATTTGTATGTATATGTCATATTTAATGAATCGACTATTTTTAAAATGTTAAGTATTAACTACATATTATTCAACTAATATTTTTTCCTGAATACACACATTCAATCCATTTTATTTATATACCCAAAAGTTTTGATAATGTGGTAGGGCTCGACATGCATATAAACTTCAATCAATATTTATTATTAAAACCCGGATAATACAACACCATACATTCTCTATTTTCCTGGGCCCGCAAAATTGAAGGGTTATTCCTAGCATTAACTCCATATTTCTTGGAAAATTCTGCATTTAAAAGTTGTTGCCTGACTATGGGTCAAATAGAAGTAGTTGTATTTTTGTTTTTAGTTTAATTATGGGTTTTGAAGTAGTTATCCGGTAAGAAGTATATTAAAATAAAAAGTAGTGAGAAGTGATTATAATCATACATTTGAGATGCAACGATTTGCATTAGGTGCATTTTTATTCATATGGATGCATTCTTTTGAGTTTCGAAAAGTAATTTAAAGTGTAAATGATGCAAGTTAATTTTTATGATTTTGACACATGTAGAGAAACAAAATAAAAGAGAAATCATTAAATGTATCTTATTAGAGATGCATCTAAGATTATAGAGATGTATTTTATTTAGGTTGCTGCATCTTGAATATGTAGTTATAGTTACTTTTTATCCTTCTTATTTTAAGATCATTTCTCATTTCCTCCTAACTTATGGGTTTTGTTGATGGTGTGCCTTTGGGTGGTATGGAAAGTTATCTGTAAGGGATGATGATTTTATTTTTAAAATATAAATGATTATTGCATGTCCGAATATTTTCACTATAGCCATCAGGATAGCAAATTTCTTCGTTTATATGTCGACGTATTTAGATAACTCAAATTATTTTTACCAGTAGAAGAACGTTCAAATATACTTTTGCAGTAATTTGTTATGCTTTGATTAATTTGAGATTGTTTGAGGTGCGTAAGTGCTGACACCAGAACTCTGGTATACGAATCGATGTATTATTATACCAATGATGAACGGTAACGTTATGTTTCAATTCATGTGTACGTGTCTAAATGCATCGTTTTGCTTATCTAGCAACAGCTCAATTTCACTTTAACCAATTGAATGCTAAAAATTTGATGATATAAAGGAATGCCAATAACCAAAAAACTGAATTACTTAGAAGCATTATCAACTAGACGGGTGTTTTTTTTGGGTAAAGAGATTATACCCGGTGAAAATATATTAAAAAATATATGAGTTGAGAACAAGCAAGAGCAGTGATGAGCCACTCTTATAAAGAAATAACGAACCACTCGTAATTGAACAACCTCAAAAACGAAACAGCCAACCTGAGAAGATAACAACTAGCTTAGCACGCTACGCCATCAGAAAGCATAAAAACACTCCATGCACAACTCAAGCAATCTTCCATGTAGCCTTCATTTGCATCACTTGAAGCTTGTTCTTGAAACTGATGGAAGCTAACTTTGAACGAACCGTCTCTACAACAATCTTGGCCACTTGATGTTCATTTCTACTCGGCTTGGCATGAACACGGTTGTTACGCTCCTGCCATATAAAGTTAGCAGACGATGCCACGATTAAACGCCCCACAATACTCGTAACACTATCCTTCAAAGACAAAGGCATTAACCAGCTTATAATATCCATCCAAAGAGGTGATATGATCGGCAACTCAGCATATGTTGTGACGATACTCCACACTTTAGAAGAGAAAGGGCATTCAAAAAATAGGTGGACATGCGAACCAGGTTGTAACTTGCAAAGAGAACACCGAAGCAGGTTTAAGTCGACGTCATCGCCGACGTCCCATTAACTAGACGGGTATTCGCGCAATGCGGCGGCGGATACCTGATAACTAAATATTGTGGCGAGCAAAACGATTACATGTCATGACGTTCAAATTAAAGAGAGTATCAAAAGATAACCGAAATTTAAAAAACATACATTAAAGATAAACGTCAATACAAAATAAAATGTAATTGACATAAACGCAAAAATGTCAACTATTAATATGCATCATTAGCTGCAATATCTTTATCCGCAAAATCTTTAGACATTAAAATATAAGTGAAGGGATCATTGGTATCATCAAGAATAACTTGAGCATCTTCGTATGGTACAACTATCGCATCATCATCGTTGAGCCTATCGAGAAATCTCTTTAATTCATAAACCTTTTGAATCTATAATAAAAACAAAAGACGTTAACATTGCTTTAATAATAATAATTTTACTTTATACCAATGGTCCCCTGTACATCTTTCTCTAATTCTTCATATTTCCAATCATAGTCAAGAGGCTGTGCGTAGAGTAAATAAATAAAATGAGTATATGTTATTATAATGTTATATTATATTCTCATTCAAATGTGAATTATCTTTTTACAATTGCGAGCCATAACTTGTTTAAGTGTTAAACCATAATTCATCTTCTCCACAAAATCTCACGTTGAGATTATTGTCTTAACATAAAAGATACACAAATAAATATAAAGTTTGAATGATCTTCTTTAAATATATATTTTTAGATAGGACGGTTTAGGTACTTGCTAGTAAAGTACAATGACACTAACGAAGTAAAGATCAAAAGATATATCAAATTTACCTCAACACTTGAAGCAATATTGTATATGATGTCTTCATCTTGAAGTTGAACATCATTTGGATCATTTTTGTCATCGTTATCCGGGTTCATCTAAATAACAAAGTGAAAAAGATAACTCGTTAACAATATAATAATCGAATAAAATAATAAAGAACCTAATTGTTTATAAAAAATATATTTTTACCTTAACGATTGATGAAGATTTGACTTGTCAAATAATGTAGCTATAGTGTTAGAACCATTGAAGTTATAAATTTTTAGATTAAAATTTTAAAGATGGATTATCAAGGTCAATCATGTATATATAAAATTTACAAATCAACTTTTTCTATATAAAGCAATAGAGATACATATTATTAAATGAGCGGTTTTAACATTAAATGTTTGTAACCATCTTAACCTATTAAATGTGCGGTTTCAACAATAACTTAATGACCATGATTATTGTCATGTAACCACTATGCATTCATTGAGAAGGTTATGAGATTATTTGGCCGATTAATGGTCATAACTTCTTTTGACCAGGAGTTACAAACTCTTTTAAATGGGCTATTATTAACACATGCTAGTTAAAAAACATATACATTAAATCTGGAGTGAATTAAAAAATGTGTATGGTGAACATTGACTAATGTCTTTATATCTTTCCCAAACAAGAAATGTTTTGGTCCCTTAAAAATTTTAAGACTTTTAAAATATAATCACACGGGTACCCGCCGCTGTAACGGCGGCGGGTATACAACGGCTGGTTCCATATGACTATATTTTTCGGCGAGCAAATGTTATTCGGTTAAATGTTTTTCTAACAACAACTGTACAAATGAATGATAATTTAAATTAAAATAATTTTAAACAATAATAATGCAAAGTATTTCATATCCAAATAAACATAAGATCCAAACGAAAGAAAGAAACACATAAGTAGCATCTTTGAAACATAAGTTAAAATATACCAGTACCCGCGCGTTGCGGCGACGAGTTCCCGTATAATTAAATCTTTCGACGAGGGGCTAAGCGAGGTTTAAGGACCAGAAGAACCTTGGATGGCTGAATCTATTGTGTGTGAAGTATGATTAGTTTGTGTTGTAGCTTTTTGATTCTTTCATAAACACTGAGTTCATTTATATTAAGATTTCATAACTGACATTTTAATGTATATTAATAACTTTTTAAGTTTTATATGTTACACGTATTGATATGGTAGTTACTCATTTATTTCACATTAAATCACTTATTTGATCATTGATACGACGGTTACAACTTTTGAGGTTACAAGTATTGATTAAGTTTTGAAATCCTTTCATAACAAGAAATGTTTTTTGTTTTTAAAAATTTTAAGACTTCTAAAATTAGAATGTGCTAAATGTTTTATAAAGTAGTATTAGATAATACATAATTAAGTAAGGTGTAGCTTTAGTTTATGAAGTTATGATAAGGAGATTGTTACTTTTTATGATCATTAGAATGAGAAATTCTAATTATTTTCTTAAGAGGTGAGATCTTGGAAAAACAATAACAATTTAAAGAACAAAAGAGCACATCCTAACTATCCATTTTATTCCAATCTAAAGGTAGCTGCCCATCCTCCCCATATTCCACATTTTTTTTAAAAACAACATATCTTGCAAACATTAAATCGTCAAACTATGAATACACCATCGCGACGAGAATATTTTTATCTTTCATTAGACGGGCACTTTGATATATTTTCGACAATTTTTTAGTTTTGAAATTTCCGCTCAGAAAAATCACACGTGATTTGTAAAATCACTTGTGATTTCTTTTTTTTTGTTTTGATTTTATACAGTATAAATAAGTAATTATTATTATTATTTATTATAATTTACATAGTAGTGGAACACAAACAAGTAACAAGCTGCACCATTAGCCTTTTTTAATTTAATTTTTTTTTTTAGATAGACAATTTTTTACATCCTATACCACCTATCTCACGATATATCTCACAAATGCCTCTAGCGAGGCTTGAACCCACAACTTTTAGATTGGTGGGGAACTTACATACGACTAGACCAAGGGCCTTGGGTTCTAGCCTTTTAATTAAAAAGTTGATTCTTTTGAAAACCACACTTGTGGATCTATGTGTCATAGCAATACCGCTCTTAACTAATTGGACTCTGTTGAGTAGCTCTAGCGCCTCAGGTTCAAGAAAAATAAATGTATCAAACGCGAAATTTTAGAGAAAAATAACGTGTAATTTCACAAATCACATGTGATTCCACAAAATCACATGTGAATTCACAAAATCACATGTGATTTTTAAAGTAATGACGAGAATATTTTATCTTTAAGTAGGCGGTCATTTTCATATACTTTCAATGATTTTTTAGTGTTGAAATTTCTGAAAAAAAATTACGTGTGATTTGTAAAATCACTTGTGATTTGTTGTTTAAAAATTCACGTTTGTTTTCAAAAATCGCATGTGATTTATAAATTAAAAAATCACATGTGATTTGGTAAATCCATAAATCGAATGTGATTTCACAAATTCACGTGTAAAATTTAAAGTAATAAATTACAAGTGATTTTTCGAATCACATGTGATTTTTCTGTGCGGAAATTGAGAAAAAAACTTCGTCGAAAGTATATAGAAGTGTTTATCTATAGAAAGATAATTTAATTCTCATCACAATGATATAATTAGTTAACGATTAACGGTTTAAGAGATATTTTAATTTTAAAAAATTGGATGAAAGTGAGTTTTTTAATTAAATTAAAATAATAATTAATTTAAACCATTAGATGAAAATAAGATTAGTGGTTGAGATCAAGTGGTTTGTTCTTAGATTAGATTATGTTCTATACGGATCTTTTCTCAAAATGAAAAGAGTAAAAAAGTTAAAAACTATTTTGCTATTGTATGAAAGTCTCAGAGTAAAACATTTACATAATAATGATTTATCTGTTTTTTCGTTGTGACAGTTTTACCCTTAACTAATTAGTTAAAATATTCTTTAAAGTTTGTAATAATAATTTCAAACATGGGTAATATTGTAAACTTCATCAAGATTCTCTATCTATTTTTAGTAGTGGACAATTAATTTGAGACATCTCAAAAAAGAAACATGGACAATAAAAATGGGACGGGGAGAGTAAAATCAAATAAAAAATATAATTAAGATAAGAAGAGTGAGAAGAAATTATAATCACAAATTTAAAATGCATTTATAAAATTAAATGCATTTCTCATTAATTTCTACTTTCCTTACTTGAAATTGTGGCAAGAATTTTTTTTCACTTTTTTTATTTTGACAATTATTTTCGCTAGATTTCTTTCCGTGATTTTTAGACACAGTAAATAGACCATTACTCGTTGGGCTGCTTTAATTAACCCATGACTAAAAAATCTTCGTTAAGAAAGAGCAAAACTTTTTGACTTAAACAAAAATACAGTTCCCAACAAGGTTTTGGGCCTCATGTCTAAGAGTTATATTAGGCCCATCGTTTAGACCCCAAATTAGTATTACAACTAAATACAATCAACGAACACCGCTGACTGCAACACGCACCAAAAAAAAAGAAGGCAAAACCCGTCCATCACAACGCGCTACAAGTTAACGACCGTATATAAAACGAAAAACGGGAAAAGAACCACGTTAAAAAAGGTATACAACTTAAAAACACCATACACTAGCCAGATACTAAAAAAAATACTCAATGCACCAAAAAGAAGCCTCCTATATCCATTCCGGCGCCCCGCCGCAATCAGGTTGTTAATTTCTACTTTCCTTACTTGAAATTGTGGCAATAATTTTTTTTCACTTTTTTTATTTTGACAATTATTTTCGCTAGATCACAGTAAATAGACCATTACTCGTTGGGCTGCTTTAATTAACCCATGACTAAAAAATCTTCGTTAAGAAAGAGCAAAAACTTTTTGACTTAAACAAAAATACAGTTTCCAAAAAGTAGTTTTTTAGAAGAGCAAAAACTTTTCTGACTTAAACAAAAATACGCGTTTTTACCGGTTTTAAAATCGGTTTTAACGTTTTTTAAAAACCTGTGTTAAAAACCGGTTTTTTTTAAAAAACGGTTAAAACCGGTTTTTTTTTTGTAATTTTTTTTTTTTATAATATTTTTTTTTTTTTTTTATAAACCGTTAATCAGTTTAAAAAAAAAACCGAGTTTTAAATACTTGAGTAACACTATTGTTTTTACAAAAACACTAATAGGTTTAAAAAAAGTTTTTAAAAAAAACACTACTTTTGGGGTGTACACTAATATATTCCGAAACACTAATCGTTTTATAAAAAAAATTATGTTAAACTCCCACCTCCACTCAACCAACCACTAAATCCCCCACCCACCCTTTTGACTACTTGAGTACACTAATATGTTTTTCGGGTGCTATGGCCATGCCCGGTAAGCTCGAAATGTATTTGTATTATATTATTTTTTTTGTGTAATTGTATTGTTTAAATAAAAGTTATGTTTGCATTTTTTTTAGTATGTTTCGGTGCAAATAAAAGTTATGATTGGATTTGTTCGTATGTTTCCGGTGTAATGTTTAATGAAATGTTGATAATTAACAAAGTTTATTAAATAAATGTTCGAATTTTTAAATTCCGGAAAAAAACCCGACACCGGTTATAAAGACGATTCCGAACATTTATAACCGAAAAAAAACCGACCGGTAAAAAACCGTATTCCGAAAATTTATAAATACGAAATATAAAACCGATTACGCGACTATTTATAACCGAAAAAAACCGATTTCGAAAAAACCGAAAAAACCGAAACCGGTTATTAGAAAAACCGGTTTTAAAAAAACCGGTTTTCTAATAACCGAAAACCGGTTTTAACCGATTTATTTGCATCTCTACCCCAAATTAGTATTACAACTCGCAAAATGCAACTGAAGTTAATTTCTATAAAAGAGGAAACAACTATTCCACAAAAGATGTGAATTGGCGGAAATACCATGACGTTGAGCATTTTTTGGCACCAGTCATTATTCATCCCACAAAAAATATCTCAGGCAACTCTTCTGGCCCAGTGAGGTAGGAGCCGAGATCCGAACCCTTTACCATTTATTCACAGAATATCTCGAGTGGACACATGAGTTTTTTGAAAATTAGTACCAACTGAGCCAAAACCCTTTTGGTAGAAGAGAAATATTATTACGTGTGGAATACAAATAAATACATTAAAGTGTTACAATATATAACAAACAACCATGGGTAGTTAAATCGGTTATCAACTTTTTTTTGAGTTAAGTACATAGATCGTCCTTGTGGTTGTCTCAAAATTGCAACTTTCTTCCTAAAAGTCCCGAAATTACACCAGTCGTCCATGTAGTTGTCCATTTTGAGTTTAACCGGTCTTTTTGACCGTAACTCCTCCGAATTTCGTTTGTCTTTTTCTCTCGTCATGGGTATTATCGGGCAAATCAAGTGCTTTCTACATTATATATCCACTAATCTTCTACTTTAAACCAACTCTTTCACTTTTTTGTTTCATTCTTCGTCCCTCTATCTTCTCTCACACATGCAATCCCTGAGGTTGTTCTTCATTGTCTGATAATGGTGAAGTTAAGTGTTGATTTGAATGAGCTTAAAGATAGCTCAAAGACTGATAAAGCTGCACAAAATGATAAGAACATTGGAATTCTGGCGTCGTGTTACTTATAATTATGATTATGGTACAATTATTGTTAATATTAAGTGGTTATAATTGCAGGCCGTACCCCTAAGTCACTGACTTGGAAATCCACCATGGCGGGTGGTTTACACCAACACCTAGTAGGTCTTACATTGGTGGACATGTATCATCAGTTAATGTTGTTGACATGTATGAGTTTTGTTTACATGACCTTAAAGATATGGTAGTTAAACTTGGTTATGGTGTAGAAGACTTAATGTATTGCCATTCTTTTAACCAAATTTAGGCTTAGATTATGGTCTATACGGTTTGAAAGTTGATGCTGATGTGTTAGAGATGGCAAAGTATGTTAAGGACTATAAGATCATTTTGGTGTATGTTGAACATGGAAGTAGTAATGTAGAGACAAGTATCTTTGTTACACCTAAGAAGGGAGTTGCAATAGCAGTTGATAATCACTTAAAAAGGCTCCTATAGAAATTGATAGCAGTCCTGATATGAATAGGAATTTAACACCTATGTGTCATAGGATTTTGAAAAAAGAGTGGGAACAGGTTAACTCTAAGTCATTAAGCATTGGTGAAGTAATGAAAAATTTGACTAAAAAATAGCCTTCTAGTTCGGTGGAAGCACCAATTGTAATAGAGTGTGGTGAAGATCCTTTTGAAAAACTTGATGACATACTAGGTGAGTATGCACACATTGGAAAGCAGATAACTGGGAATGAGATTACTAGGAATGAGAGCATTGGGAATGAGATCAATGGGAAGCAGATGGTAGTTCATGTAGGTAACAGTTCTACAGTCGATGATGTGCTTGAATTGGAGATGCTATTTGAGATAGAAGGGGTTGGTCCTGTTGGAAAGTACAAAGAAGTGAAGGTTGATGCAGATAATGAATCAGAATAAGAGAGTGACACAGAAGGAGATTATACAATGGATAGTGATTCAGAGGATTTGGATTATGATCCAAAGCATGATGATGTGTTTGATGATGATGAGCATATAGTTGAAGAAGTTCATGTGAATATGAATAATTTCAGATTCACTGCAGACCCTAAACATGATACAAGTATAGGTGGTGTTGATGTTCAAGATAATGATCTTGATGTCATTGATTATGACTCATTTGGCAGTGACTTAGATAATGGAATTGATTCTGAAAGGAGAGTGCAACTTAGGGAATTAATAAGAATAGGCAAGCAAAAAAACAAGGGTTCCAATAAGTATTACTTCTACTTAGGGCAACAATTTGCTAGTAAGGAAATTATGAAAGGAAGAGTTAAGAAACATTCAGTTGAGACTAGAAGACAGCTAATACTAGTAAAAATGATAATGAAAGGGTGAGAGTTACACGTGAAGGCACAATTCCAACATTGGTCCCTTATGTTGCTATTGATAATAATACGGACAAAAATGTATTTTCTAAAACAAAAGGTGGTCCAGCCATTAAAGAGAACATCAATAATGGCAAGCAGAATATTTTAGGTAAAAGACAAAACATTGGAGGGGAAGGGTAAAAAGGTCAATACACCAAAGAAAGTAGACAAAAACTCATGCCCTTGGACAATGCTTGTTACATACACTAAAGAATGCAGATGGGAAGTAAGAACATTAATTGAAGATCACGCGTGCATACAATCAAGAGCAATTAAAGCTTGTACATCTAGGTTTCTTGCAGATCATGTTATCAAATCACTTGCTACTAATCCTGATATTCCTGTGAGGGCAGTTCAAGATCAAATGCAGAAACAATTTAAGGTGGGGGTCTCAAAGATGAAAGCTTTTAGGGCAAAGAGAATTGCATCTGATATTATGACAGGGCAGTTACAGAGAGCAGTATTCACTGCTTAGAGAATATGCCTAAGAATTGATCAATCAAAATCCAGGCACAACTGTCCGGATTGATGTACAACAAGAACCAAATCCAGAGTCTCTTACAAGAACTTTTAGAAGGGTGTATGTGTGTTTGGGAGCGCTCAAACAAGGTTTTATAGCTTGTAGCGAAAATCTTAGGATTAAGAGATGATGCCTTCAATGTCAGAATCCTTAGGGGGGACCATGCTGGGGGGGGCGTGGGGGGGGTGTGGGGCTAGTGGTGTGTGAGGTGGGGGGTGGAGGGGGGGGGGGGGGGGGGGGGTGGGGAGGGGGGGGGGGGGGGGGTGGGGGCGTTAGGGGGGGGGGTCATGGGGGGGGGGTCGGCGCGGGGGGGGTGAGGGGGGGGGGGGGAGTTTGGGAAGGGGGGGGAGGGAGGGGGTGGAGGGGGGGAGCGGGGGGGTGGGGTCAACTAATAACACAGTTAGGTTGATGCAAACAATGGGCGGATTTATCGCAATTAGACATATGCTATAGTTGAGCAGAAAGTAGGCACTTGGTCTAGTTAGATTTTTAACTTCCTTGGGGAGGATCTTGGTATATAGAAGCCAACTTTAACTACACTATCAATATCTGATAGGCAAAAGGTACAAAAAATTTATTCTCGTATAAATTTGTTTTGTATGATTTTTATGTAAACATAGAAAAGAACAGTTAATAACTCTCAATCCTTAACCTTAACTGTCCACAGGGACTTATACAAGCCATTGCAAGTGTGTTTCTAAGTGCTGAACACATGTACTGTGTTAGGCATATTCATGAGAATATGAAGTCACAGTTTAAAGGAGGTGTGTACAAGGAGATGCTTTAATAAATCAACCCACAAGCCACTCTCTAACAGGTAATATCAGAAAAAGATTGGTGAGCTCAAAAGTCATTCAACCTGCTGCTTTATGATTGGATTTATGAAGATTTCCATTTAGAACAATGGAGCAGAGCCTATTTTCAAGTAATTTAAGTAACTCACAAAAGACAAACCATATAAATAAAATCAACATCATGAATGATAATAGTGTGTCATGTTTAACAACAGAGCCAAATGTGATCTACTAATAAACAACATCGTGAGGTGTTCAATAGGCAGTTAGTTTATGGCAGAGAGACATTAGACCCATCATACTTGTTTGGCAATAAATATCAAAGAGTACTTGATAATAGGATTGTGTGGCTAGTTTAGAAAGTATAGCTAAGACTGTTGGACCACTTACTCCTTCTGTGACAAAAATGTTTGATACTATAAAAAAAGCCTACTGAGTACAATGTTCAATGGAAAATGCTGGATTTTTTTATCAGTAACTTGGCCTTATACAAGGAGTGTATGTATTTTAACATGGATAGAAAGGTGTGTTCTTGTAGGAAGTTGGAACTGACTGGAATACCGTGTAAACATGTTGTGGCTGCAATATACAACATGTTTAAGATACAGTGGGAGATGGTTAAAACATGACATGGGTTTTCATGCTGCTTACAGACTTGAAACATGGGCACATGTATACTCATTCAAGGTCAACCCATGTAATAGAAGGGATATGTGGCCAGTAGTTGAGTCTAGAACAGTCATAATACCACCTTTGTACAAACTCCCAATTGGCAGGCCACCAAACAAGAGGAAAAAGTCAAATGGTGAGATTGCAAGTCAAAGTGCTTCATCAAGCAAGCTTTCTAGAAAGGGCAAGTCAGTCAGTTGTGGTAAATGTGGCAATGTGGGTCATAACAGGAAAGGCTACAGGGGTCAAGGTGGTGGTTCTAGTCAAGCTGGTGCAAGGAAGGTCTTTGGACAAGCTGCTGGTGCAACAAATGTATTTGGTCAAGCTGTTGGGCAATGGGAGGGGGTGGGGTGGGGGGGGGGGGGGGGGGGGGGGGGGGGGGGGGGGGTGAGGGGGGGGTGGTGGGGTGTGTGAGGGGGGGGGAGTGGGTTGTTGGGGGGTGTGGAAGGGGGGGGGGGGGGGGGGGGGTGGGGGGGGGGGGGGGGGAGCGGGGGGGTGGGAAAAGGGGGGGGAGGGGGGGGGGGGGGGGGGGGGGGGGGGGGGGGGGGGGGGGGGGGTGGGTGGGGGGGTGGGGGGGGGGGGGGGGGGAGGGGAGGGGGGGGGGGGGGGGGGGGGGGGGGGGGGGAGGGGAAAGTCTCTGGTCAAGCTGCTGGTGCAACAAATATATCTGGTCAAGCTGCTGGTGCAAAGAAGGTCTCTGGTCAAGCTGCTGGTTCAAAGAAGGTCTCTTGTCAAGTTGTTGATGCAAGGAAGGCATCAAGTCAACCCAGTGCAGCACAAAGCACAGTAAAACAAGGACCAAGGCAAGGTTTTTAGGGACCAATAGCAGGTCCAGCTTCTGGATCACAAAGAAAGACCAAGAAACTTGTGGATCTTTGAACAATATGAATTCTGTTTACTTTCATGTAATTAGGATTATAACTCTAGTTGTCATGCAATAACTCTGTGTTTGGTATATGTTTGGTTAGAAGTACTCTGTTTGGTTGACTCTATGTTTGGTTACAAGTATTAAATTTATGTTTAGACCTTCTAAAGTCAACTGTTGTTAAGAGTGTACATTGTGTTGCTATTGTTACTGAGTTTGACTTCTAAAGTCAAACAGGGTTCTTACAAAACCATTAAACAAAACCAAATGCTAAACAATACAAACAATGTATATAATAGAGACCAATTTCCATTACTAATATACCAAAACCATTGGTTCTTACATAACCAACATCAGACAACAACAAACAAGATCATCTAAGATCATAGACATAAACCTACATCATCATACTACAACTTCCATCAAAGTACACCAACACAGAACCACTAGAAGACAGATAAACCTAAGATAAAAGTAGGAAAAGAGCAAATGCCACCCAACTCAAAATCAAATACTTCTTTAAGTTCCTGTTTGCTTGCATAAGCACCATCATGTCAGCTTCCAACCTATTACTCGCCCTTAACAAACCCGGTATTATCATCAATGCTCTTTGACACATGGGAGGATCCAACAAGCCAAAATAAATACAACGTTGGCCTTCAATCTGTGGGCAGCCAAGGAACATGCGACATGAATTAGCATCAGTCCAGGATGTTCGGGTGACTGCCGGAAGCCCACAAAAACATAAGGTCATTGATCTTAGAGGTTAGGGTTCTTGGGAGTAGTTTTGGATTGGGTGAAGTGGGAATTGGGCGATGTATCGAGGGAGTTATAAGGAGTGGGATTTGGCGGGAGATCTTATGTGGGAGTTATATGGTAACACCGTTAGTCCTTGAGGTGACAATTATTGTGATCTGCCGAAAATACCCCTGACGAGAGAAAAAGATAACGAAAAATCGGATGGAGTTACGGTCAAAGGACCGGTCAACTCAAAATGGACAACTACACTGGTGTAATTTCGGGACTTTTAGGACGAAATTTGCAATTTCAGGACAACCACAAGGACGATCTATGTACTTAACTCTTTTTTTTTTCTATAGCCATAAGGAAATTATTGATAGCAATTAGCGAAAAGATAGAAACTCTTCAGCATAACAAATCTTATCGGTACTCCAAAAAAGAATAGAAAAAGTACATTGGCATAAACGTTCCATACGTGTTATAGCATATATTTTTGGCCG
Source organism: Tanacetum coccineum (assembly GCA_026074375.1). Classification (NCBI taxonomy): domain Eukaryota; kingdom Viridiplantae; phylum Streptophyta; class Magnoliopsida; order Asterales; family Asteraceae; genus Tanacetum; species Tanacetum coccineum. The sequence continues at coordinate 37,930 of BQNB010021697.1, read as the reverse complement.
CATAAGTAAATTGGCTAATACAGGCTATATTACGGCCATATGCGATAAATTTTCGAGATTTAAAATTTTACATGGCCAGATAAATGAAGTAAGAGCATGATGATGATTTGATATAGAGGTGTTTGAATGGTGTATGAATTTGACTTAGTTGTCTACTACGAGTATTAAATAAAAGTTCATTTTTATTTTGGTTCACGTAAAAAAAGTTAGACGCATGTAAATTAGATGATTATGCAAATTATAAAATGCGATGTACGGTGGTTAAAAAATCAAGACAGTACGCAAAAGGCATGATGCACGAGCCTTGGTAATGGCACCACGTGTCAACTTACAAAATTTGTTTTTTTATACCGTAAAATTTAACTGTACTAATTTGCATAAAAGACGGGAGTTGATTTTCACCGATGTTTTAGATTCCGGTTTTGTTATCGTGACCGTTTAACTAACCGTTTAATCAGTTTCATGTGGTAAATCAGGTTTTATGCATATGCGTGTTTTTTTTATATTCAACATGTAGCGTTATATGATCTCTTAATTTATATAAAATTGTTCTTACGCTTAATTGAACCGATGAAATATATTGAATCTTAATCGATAAACTTCAGTTTTTTTTAACTTTAAATTCTATATCTGTAAAATCTAGTAAAGATTTAAAAAAACAGTCAACTTATGATTCACGTTATAACATACTATAATAAAACTATATTAATTGGCGTTTTAAGTTACTTTTAAGTTTTAACTCTAATTTCCTGTTCTAAAAAGTTTAACTATCATTAGTTCTCGCCACTTCAACTTGTCAATTAAACTTAAAATGGTTTATGGAAGAAAAAAAAAGGTTTTTGCTAGATTAAAAAAAAGAATTTATGACCAACCGAGTTGTCAAATTCGGTCAACCCGGGTCAACGAAAAACCGGTTGTTCAATCTGGTTCTCAAACAAGCAAAAACTTGATCACATCCAGCACGACCTCTGAACCAGTTCCCGTTAAACCGTCGAGTCAATCTGGGTTTTAAAGCATTGATTTCCACCATCATCTTTGTTTTGTGTGGTATTTTGAAACTTATACATGTTGGAATATGTTAGTTGGATTAGCACTTATACGACTAGAAATGTGTGAGCCTATTGGGGGCACACACGTAAGACACGAAGAGTACGTTTATTATGTAATTAATATATATATTTGTTATATATTTATTAATTATATAATATGTTTCACGAAATATATTTAAACAGTCGTTAGTTTCCGTTGAATGCTTAACTAATTTTATATATTCGTTAAATAAATAAAAAGAGAAGGGCTTAAAATGTCGAATATGGAAACTCTTGTCCTCCTCCCAAATGTGGCAGATTTTGGAGGATTCTAAAAAGGGATTTGTGTGCAAAAAAAGGAGGGGGGGGGGGGGGGGGGGGGGGGGGGGGGGGGGGGGGGGGGGGGGGGGGGGGGGGGGGAAAAACAAATTATATGTAATGATGAGTGTTTAGGATAAGATAGAAGAGTTGTGATAAGCTTAAGACTTGAAGTTTATCTTCAAGGTTTTAGAGTTTATCTACAACTAGGATTGATGTTCTATATAAACACCTCATTCCTTATTCAAATCTCGTCCCACACAAATAATAAAAAAATACCATACGACTTTTATCCTCCAAGAACCAATTCGGTTGTTTTTTCTTTCTTCCACCAATAAAATCAAACAGTATCTCTAACCCTTAAAGGTTTTGACTTGTTTGAATTACATAGATGGAAAACAATGATTATACATCTTTGTTATTCTCTTTTTATCAAACGAATATACTTTTGTTATATTCACTTGATTTAAGTTCTAGCAACTAGGAACAAAACACTTGTTGTTTCGAGGTGATGTTTTCGTGAAGCAACAACTAGCATCGTGACGTGCTTGTTTGACGTGTTGTGTGAGCAACCGTAGAGGTGGTATCTTAACCACTTTGTTTCATTAGCATTTGATTCTTCAAGAGGTATGATTTCTTTATGTTTATTTATTGTGTGTTAATCATATGCACCTTACTTGATCCATATCCGCTGCGCACTCGTGGTTGTTAATGGTTAACAGTTATTTAAATTCTAACAGTGGCACCACGAGTCAACTCGTTTGGTGTTTTTATGGGTTACACACATAATTAAACACGCTAGGGCGACATGAAATCTGATTTATTTATTGTTTTATTAGAAAATTATGGCAATGATATGCAATCATTGCCATAAATAATGAATAAAACCTAGAATCAATTGTAATTGTTACTTGATAAAAAGGAGAATAGATTAAAATTGAATGCTAATTAAGCTGCCATGTTATTCTATTATTGTTTTATCTCGGCCTTAAACACACTCAAACATCACTATGATGGATGTGGCGATCTATGTAATTTACAGAAAACCTAGTGAGAGTCTTTTATGGTTCTCTAATTGAGAGTAAGACGTCTTTGAAACTCGAGGCATTATATGATTACTGCTTTCAATATAAGAGTTTGTCTTCAATTCTACTTCAATTTTCTGTTTGTTTTAATTGCTTATATGTGATATGTCATGTGATGCTCAATATTTGCAAATAGACTTTATGAAACTCTTAAAAAAACATATTTATACTTATAAAGAAATTTGGATTGAACATGTCTAATATTACACACGTAATTATACTCCTTGTGACCAGTTATGTGTTATTTGCGAAACGGGGGTTTTTGGACAAATTTAATACGGACATTAAACTATGAAATTTGATTTCTTGTGTAATTTTAGTTTTTATGTGCGCAGTATGGGGTTGAATTAATCTTTAAGTTTATCCCGCCCCACTACATGCTTCGGCATATGAGAGAATTATTGAAATTACTTGTGTCTTCGGATGCATGTAGGATTACAATATAGGGTTTGATCAATTTGTAATTCTTTCCACCATATTGGCAACTAATAAAAACTAATGTTAACAAAGGGTTTCTTAACATATAATAGCATCATTAGTCAATTGGAAATACGGCTCACCCATTGTTGGACAAACTATAAGAGAAGTTTAAGGCGGGTTGAGTACGCTCCCCAAAAGAAGTCAGGTTTTTAATAAGCTTCGCACTGACCTGTTTCTCCGCTTCTTTGTGCGTCCAAAATGGAGCTACCGAGAACATTTGACAAAATGATGTCTATACCAAAAATGTTAACAAATGGTTTTCTTAAACTTTGTGCTACAAGTTTGTTTTGCATGCCTTCTATAGTACAAGATTTTTGTCACATTTATTGTATACCCCCAAATATGAAATTTTAAAGTCTATGCCACCCAAATTAAGAACACGTTGCATTTGGATTGTCTTCTCTGGTCAGACCTCAGGGCCTTTCCAACCCATGGCGAATTTTTTCCATTGGTCAGACCTTTGTCAATTTTCGCACGTTCTCTTTTGGTTGACTTAAATCGAGTTACCTGGTCAGGCCTCGGACTCGAGGCATAAGATGAGACAAAATATGCATTTGACATTACTATATGAGTTATTAATGTCATAAGTCTCATAAATATAAGAGTTGCATTAACAATGCAATTAACGCTCGTCGCTTATCTCTTGCCCTATTTATTTATACACTGGTCAGACATCTGGTAATAAGTGAGAGGTCAAGTTGGATCTTAGTCTTATTAGTAATTAATTGGGTAGTTAATTCTTTTAAGAACTTAATTATCTAAAATACTAAAATTGAACAATTCTATACCATTGTGTTATTGCAACAAATTCGTAAAAGTGATGTTTGTTTTTAACTTAAAAGACAAACATAGTCCTCAATTTCCTGGTAAGAAAGAGTGCGACTTACTCCTATCTCTTCTCATTGGTTGACAAGAATAAGATAGGGTTATAATTGAAATTTTTTCCTCAATTATATTTAAACTCACTTTCAATTTTTCATTACCTTTTTTGGTTCTGAAATATTTGAAAGATAAAATATTTGTGTAATCAGAGAACATTGTGTCTATAGCTACCAAATAATGACATCTTGCACTTGTCACGATGTATGAGTTTAAACCACAACGAGTAAAGAAAAATGCTAGCTGGTATTCTAGGTACTTTTTCTTGGACTCAATTCATTCCTTATAGTGCAAGACACCCTTGTGGTTAGATAGACAAATTAAGGAGGAAATTCATGCTAAATATTCAAGTTAATGAATACATGATAGCTAGTCCCTCATCTACATAAGTAAAACTTCATATACTCTGTACAATACCTAAGTACATTGCTACTTTTAGGCATTCTAAGAGAGTAGGAAAGTAAATAAATCGCTATTTGCTTTCTACTGGTGATGTAACACTTACAATGTTGACAAATCCAGTGGGAGCTTTGCGTTTTATAACTGAAATGACATTCATGTAATGTTGTCAAATTCAGTGGGAGCTACAAGATTAATTTCCTTGTGAGTTGCCCATATTATTTCTAGCTTGCTTTGAAATAATATATTACTTTCCGGATATGAACAACCATTGTTTAAAGGAAGATTGCATTTTATTTTATAGGATAACTACTTGTTGCTTTCCTGAAACGTTATCTATAGAATAAAAATCCACGATTCCTTATTCAACATTATGGTTTGAAATCTACTTGTACTATCTATGACACTATCATATTGTTTATACATTCGAGCGCTTGTCGTATTGTATTAGGTAATGTTGTCCCGTACACAAGTGGGAGAAATCCTAAGTGTGTGCAAGGAACAACATATAACAATATGATTAATTGGTTTCTCCTTTGACCCGCAAAGGTTAAGAAAGCTCAATAAATCTACTAGGCCTTAAACGAACACAAGATGTTTGTTGCCCTATTCCATTTAAAAAATCAAGATATAATCTAAAGATTAACTTCAACTAAATGACTATAATGATTTAGTCAAAAAAAATAATTAAGTTAATATATAATCAAGATTATGAAGTAATGCAATTAACTTAAAATTACCATGTGAACTCAAGAGATTTAGCGTTCATGAATATTTTATTAAGTATAATTATGTTTACTTGTTAAACGTAATTATAAAAGTCTTATTAATCATGACTTATAACATAAAGTATGTAGTAACATTGTTATGTCTTTCTGTATAACACATAAACATAAGGTCCTTGAATGATTCAACAAAATATAATGTATACTTGACATGTTTTGTTTTCTTGTAAACACATGATCAAAGAATTCTTGAACTGTTTTGTCTTCTTGTGAACACATAAACATGAAGTTAATGTACTTATTCAAGAAATATACATTAAAGCATGCACTTGGTTGTAAAATATTATGTATTCAATTTGGCTTGACCCAATTGACAAGTATTTGATCCATAGAGAATTAAGTTATCTAAGAAATTCTGATGGAGTCTCCAAATTCAATGCTCAATAGTAAATACAACACTATCATGGTATAATCTAATGTGTTGAAACAAACTATATTCATATTGTTTGATTTCTGATAACGTTAATTGCTCTACCTAAAAATCGATCAAGGTTAGAAATTTACATGTGTCATGGATACACTTAATATAGTTCCAACCTAGAAGGTATTCAAGACATTATTTGTTTATGAATTGGGATGAATCCCATTATGTCTTGATTAAAGTTCTGAAATTTGTTAATATCTTATGAAGCATATTATTAACAGTAGAGATGAGACTAGAAAAATGTATTTTTGTTGTCCCAATAAAGAACATTTTATTGATCTTAAAACTAGTGTTTAGAGAAGTATCTCTTCTTACAAAAGTAAGTGGAAGCATTCTATAGATCTTGAAGATATTCAAGAACAAAATACACAACCTTCTGAATTCACTTGCTGATGTCATACTAAGGTTAAAACATGAAAATGTCAAACCAAAGTATAATGTAACTCTCATTCATAAATCCGTAAGGATGCCTCATCAATGGAGTGATATTTTTATATCAATGCTGAGGAATATAAGTTAGAGGGCCATAATAAACCTGTCAACTAATAAGATGAATTATCACATCTTGGATCTGATAAATATCTTAAAATATGAATGATAAGATGCAGTCCTTAAAAGACAATTAATGTTTGAGCTTGATTGATCTTTCACCAAACAGTTAAATGTGAGGTATTAAATGAGTTTTCTTTGAAGAAAGCTCATAAAGGACAAAAATGTATACATATTAATGCCCGACTGATGATAAGAGTTTTTAATCTTACTCAAGCAATTGACTATGATTAAATCTTTCTTTTCTACACGCATTAATTATATAAAGATAACTAATTGTCATACAGATTTTCTTGAATCTCACATATCGCAAATTAAGGATCATAACTCTTTCCTGAATGATTACCTGTGCGAGGACGATGTGTAATCAAAAGGGTTATGAGTCTATTTTTTGGAATATGGCGATTAAAGTTTTATGACTCTTTCCCTTTATGATATCTTTGGCGAGGACGGTGGTGTAATTAAAAACGGGTTACGAGATCAAAATATTCTTTATAAAGATACATGACAATAGAATCCCAGTGTGGATTGGATCATGCATCTAGGAGCAGAGATCTTAAGTTTAATCACAATATGATTTTTGATTAAATTAAGATAACTTCTGAGTATACCTGACATCAAGTGGGAGCACTGTGTTTTTCCTTAAAATTCATATGTTATGTAACATATTGAAGGCATCATTCCATCTAAGCTAGATGTTAAACCTTAAGATTGTAATGGAACTTCACTTGAGAATTTAGGAAATAAAACGTTGGAATGAATGTTTATTGTAATAAACATATGCGGAAATTAAGTCCAACACAATGCAATATATCATTGAAGCAAGTCTAATGGATCTAATATCACTTGAGATAATTTAATACATGGATGGAAACCTTGTGTTTTAGCGAAGGACTCATCATGTATATATTATATTGTGTATGTGACTGGTTGTTACTTTTGCACAAGAGCAAGATGAGCTAACAACAATAGTATCTAATTGAGAGTGTTTAGATGACTGATAACAACAGTATCTAATTGAGAGTGATTTAGATGACTGTTAAAAACTAATGTTTATGAATTATACAAGGCATAACGTTGTTTGTGTACACTGATGCTAGAGAATGATCAATTCTAGTTTAAGTGGGATTTTATCATTTATGATAAATCTACTAACTAGATATGCTCATCTTAGAGCATAGTTGCAATACACATTAAAGAATGAGGATACTTTACATTTTAAGAAACTGTACAGATGACTGTCTGAGATAGGTATGTTGTTGACATTAAATACTCCATAAAAGGTATTGTCACATTTCCATACTATGATTCTTGCAATAGTATGTAAATATACATACGACACTCATCATAGCATTCAAGTTCTTCACAATTTGTGAATTTGAAACAAGTATTCGGAAGTTTATACTCAAATTAACTATTAGCTTCTTGTAAAGAAAAGTTGAGATTTGGATAACATTGGACTTCAACTAGCTAATAATTTTCATGCATACATTTTTAGTATTTGGTTAATTGGGATGTAATACAATTTTTTACTTTCAAATGAATTTAAGATACGAGGGTATTAGGTCATCATACATATATATATTGTTAACAATATTTGCAGTGTTTAAAATCCATGAAATGATTTATCATTCTAAATAGTGAGCTCGATTTCGGTAACAATATGGGAGTATTGTTACACAAGACAAATGTGAGTGTTGGTTATATTCTTTGAATATATGGATGGTTTCCGCCAAACTCATATGTTATTCACAAGGGATGCATATTGGACACCCTAACCTCCGAATATTTACTTTTGGATCCTTGTCATGAGTAAAATATTGAAAAATGGTTAGTTAAGTCATCCTTAGACTTGAGAATACAAACAAGTTCTGGTATGTGTGGATATCACTTTTTAATTCTAAGTCAAATGCTAACCTGAAAATGGTAGTTATAAAGCTATATTAGAAGTGAATGTGAAGCAGCAATTCACAACACTAGTATTCAACCAAGGTAATTTTTTCCTTCACAGTGATTTGCAAATATGATACCATTGGCGCCTCTCTAGAATTAATCAGATAATTGCATGGCCGTGACCAAAGATAAATTGACTGCAAATAGCGTGAAGGACTTGTATCTTAAACATGTATGGTGTAAAGGTTCATCTTGACCATTATTTTGCAATATATACCTATTTCGTTTTGAATCCTTGAATAACCCTTTGTAGTATTTTTTAGTTAAAAAGAAATGTTTTTTAGTAAATTAAATATGTTTAGGTATTGGTAACTCAGTCTCTAGCTAACCCAATTCACTGAATAAACCATTTTCTGTGGGCTTTCCAGATTTGGCTCTAAAGCTTGAGACTAAACTTACCAAGATATCTGTTGGAATATGTTAGTTGGATTAGCATCTATATGATTAGAAATGTTTGAGCTTATTAAGGGCACACACGTAAGACACGAAGAGTACGTTTATTATGTAATTAATATATATACTTGTTATATATTTATTAATTATATAATATGTTTCACGAAATATATTTAAACGGTCGTTAGTTTCCGTTGGACGCTTAACTAATTTTATATATCCGTTAAATAAATAAAAAGAGAAGGGCTTAAAATGTCGAATATGGAAACCCTTGTCCTCCTCCCAAATGTGGCAGATTTTGGAGGATTCTAAAAAGGGATTTGTGTGCAAATTATAGTGATAATGATGAGTGTTTAGGATAAGATGAAAGAGTTGTGATAAGCTTAAGACTTGAAGTTTATCTTCAAGGTTTTAGAGTTTATCTACAACTAGGATTGAGGTTCTATATAAACACCTCATTCCTTATTCAAATCTCGTCCCACACAAATAATAAAAAAATACCATACGACTTTTATCCTCCAAAAACCAATTCGGTTGCTTTTTCTTTCTTCCACCAATCAAATCAAACAGTATCTCTAACCCTTAAAGGTTTTGACTTGTTTGAATTACATAGTTGGAAAACAATGATTATACATCTTTGTTATTCTCTTTTTATCAAACGAATATACTTTTGTTATATTCACTTGATTTAAGTTCTAGCAACTAGGAACAAAACACTTGTTGTTTCGAGGTGATGTTTTCGTGAAGTAACGACTAGCATCGTGACGTGCTTGTTTGACGTATTGTGTAAGCAACCGTAGAGGTGTTATCTTAACCACTTTATTTCATTAGCATTTGATTCTTCAAAAGGTATGATATCTTTATGTTTTTTTATTGTGTGATAATCATATGCACCTTACTTCATCCATATCCGCTGCGCACTCGTGGTTGTTAATGGTTAACAGTTATTTAAATTCCAACAGTGGCATCACGAGTCAACTCGTTTGGTGTTTTTATGGGTTACACACATAATTAAACACGCTAGGGCTGCATGAAATCTGATTTATTTATTATTTTATTAGAAAATTATGGCAGTGATATGCAATCATTGCCATAAATAATGAATAAATACCTAGAATCAATTGTAATTGTTACTTGATAAAAAGGAGAATAGATTAAAATTGAATGTTAATTAAGGTGCCATGTTATTTTATTCTTGTTTTATCTCAGCCTTAAGACTCACGCAATCATGCTATATGATGGATGTGGCGATCTAGGTACTTTAGCAGAAAACCTAGTGAGAGTCTTTTGGTTCTCCAATTGGGGAAGACACTTTTGAGAACTCAAGGCATTATATGATTACTACTTTCAATATAAGAGTTTGTCTTCAATTCTACTCCAATTTTCTGTCTGTTATAATTGCTTATATGTGATATGCCATGTGATGCTTAATATTTGCAAATAGACTTTATGAAACTCTTAAAAACAAATTTATACTTATAAAGAAATTTGGATTGAACATGTCTAATATTACACACGTAATTATACTCCTTGTGACCAGTTATGTGTTATTTGCGAAACCGGGGTTTTTGGACAAATTTAATACGGACATTAAACTATGAAATTTGATTTCTTGTGTAATTTTAGTTTTTATGTGCGCAGTATGGGGTTGAATCTTTTCCCGCCCCACTACATGCTTCGGCATATGAGAGAATTATTGGAATTACTTGTGTCTTCGGATGCATGTAGGATTACAATATAGGGTTTGATCAATTTGTAATTCTTTCCACCATATTGGCAACTAATAAAAACTAATGTTAACAAAGGATTTTTTAACATATAATAGCATCATTAGTCAATTGGAAATATGGCTCACCCATTGTAGGACAAACTATAAGAGAAATTTAAGGCGGGTTAAGTACGCTCCCCAAAAAAAGTCAGGTTTTTAATAAGCTTCGCGCTGACCTGTTTCTCCGCTTCTTTGTGCGTCCAAAATGGAGCTACCGAGAACATTTGACAAAATGATGTCTATACTAAAAAGGTTAACAAAATATTTTCTTAACTTTGTGTTACAAGATGTTTTGCATGCTTCTTGTACACGATTTTGTCACATTTATGTGTATACCCCTATGTGAAATTTTAAGTCTATGCCAACCAAATTAAGAACACGTGCAATTGGATTGACTTCTCTGGTCAGACCTCAGGGCCTTTCCAACCCATGGCGAATTTTTTCATAAGTCAGATCTATGTTGATTTTCGCACGTTCTTTTTTGGTCGACTTAAATCGAGTTACCTGGTCAGACCTTGGACACGAGGCATAAGATGAGACAAAACATGTACATGACATTACTATATGAGTTACTAAAGTCATGTGTCTCATAAATCTAAGAGTTGCATTAACAATGCAATTAACGCTCGTCGCTTACCTCTTGCCCTACTTGTTTACAC
>BQNB010021697.1:2547-25712 GCA_026074375.1 Tanacetum coccineum | reverse complement strand
GGCAACTATAGATATTTTATGGAAGTGAGGACTGGAAAAACTAAGAGAATAAAATAGTATAAATTAGATTAAAGAATGAATACTGTTCTGTGAGTGTATGCAAGTCAACAAATGTAATAACGTTTAATTAAGGAACTCCATATTCGTTTAGATATGTTGTAATAACAATTACTTGAGGTGTCAGAATATTTAGTCCACAAAACGTAAGGGACTGATTTAGTAAATATGACGAAAGAAATCAGAACACTTTATTTCATGCATGTGCAAAGTATAATACCTTTACGTTTGTCATAATTCATTCTTTGTATAAGCATCTTCAATGTGTATCATGTTTTTACAAAGCTTCTGTTGTACTAAAAAAACTAGTTCACATGCCCAAAAAACTTTGTAAAATGAGAGAGTATTCGATGTAATAATTTTGTTACAAAAGATTTAAGAATAGTTATTACAAAATTTCATACTAATTTTGTTACCCACACAATTACGTAACATGTGTTTTCTACTGATTAACTTTTCTCATCTAAAGTCTAAACTGTTAATTGTGCCATACTACGTGAGGATCCTATGAGTAAAAATAAATAGCATGAGGAAATACCATTTCTATATTTAGTCATTCACTATGTTGTAAAAAAGCTTTTCAATAGCTTAAAGAAGTTAAAGATACTTTTATATGCTTATGCATGTCTTGTTTCTTTATATATTCATACGACTGTTATCGGGGTAGATTACAAAAAATACTAAACTCTCAACTCTTTTACAAAATAGATAACCATGGTCCTATCAAAATTAATCATTTATTGCAAATCTGCGACTTTTAAATTTCTTTTCCGGCTTGTTACCGTATTTTAAGCGACGCTTTTTCTTGGTGACGTTTTACTGACTCTTTAGAGACCTTTTTTTATTCTTTTGCATAAATGTCAGTACAAATGTCACTAAAAAATGACAATAAAATATAAAAAATGGAAAACGAAATACTCGCAAAGAAACTAAACTCAAATTTGCGATAAAATAGATAGTTTAATGAAATTAATTTAGTGTTTCTTGTTATTTTGATTAATATCTTTGCCCGGGTTTATTTATGATTTCAGATGCAGTTCAAAGCAAAATTTTGACGTTCATGTATATTACTTATAAGATCTTGTGGAAGATATACAAAGGTTGACCCTTTATTCTAAATAAAATTCTTAGTGACTTCTCTGTCACTAAAGTGACTCAATGTTGCATATAAATTCTTATGGGAGTCTATCTTTTTAATACACTAATAAGCCTATCGAAGTGATACTAAGGTATATATATTATGATTAGAGTTCTCACCTATTGGTGATCCATATATCCTTATTTGCTACTGCTTTGAATTTGCATCCATTCTAATGCTATGTGATTATGCAGAATACTAAGCTGTTGGAGTGATGAATTCAGTAAGTAGAAACTCCACATCCATCGATCAAGTAAATCCCATTAGCAAAGAGCACCATGTTGACATTCCGATTGCTTCATGTTCTCGGTCGGCACAAGCACTGCCATTGAATCTACCTTGTCGAGATCTACTTGATGGTAAGTCCTTTTTCTCACCATAAATCTAACACTGAGTTATAATTCTGGTTTAAATTATATTTGGAATCATGTTTCAGTTTTGTATCAACCTGATTCTTATACCAATGGGCATTTAGCCTAATGATACCAAAGGGTCATCACCAAACATAAGTTGTGGGTTCAAGTTCCGTGGAACATGTGTATGTGTGCGAGTCTTTGCCATTTTCGACCAATATTATGTTAACATACATCTTGGTGGAAACTTGAACCCACAACTTATGTTCATAGAAACGTTTCTCGTACTAAGAAAATGCAATCTCGCTTATCAAGTTTTCCTAGACGCCGGAGAATGTCACTGCTAAAACAAAAGGCTATTCGATTTAAAAATCTATGAACATTATGGTGATACATATACTGGTAAAACAAACGTCTTAATATATATACTCCCTGAGATGGACAAGTATTAGCTAACATGCAACAAATCATTACTATTATCACAAATATATTCCTGTTGACAACATTCACTTCCAGTCTTCTTAAGTATATGAAAATAATTGTTAAGTAGATTGTTGTTAATATTTAGCTCTTTTGACAAATATTTAGCTCTTTCTTGAATATCTTTCGCTCCTTTGTAAGTGTAACATTTCATTTAGACAGTTTCATTATTTTGTTTCTTTTAATTTACATAATACTTCGTAAATCAAAGGGAAAAAAACTTTTACCTAAGCACCTACCAAATCAATGGTCACATAAATTAAGTTGCTTGTGGATCATCTATTTTGAGAGTTGTTAAAACGGCTCTAAGTAAATACCAACAATTTTTTGTTTTATATATTGATTCTTATCAGCAAATTATACTGCGTCTTTAGAAAGATGTTTCGATGAAGTTTCAAAGCTGCCATATATTATAGCTTCCCGATTAAGTCCATCAGAGAGCAACGAACATTCCCCAAATATATATAAAGTAATTTGTTTCTATTAAAGAATTTACCCTTAGTTTAAACAAAGCCTTACAAAAGAATGCATTAGTGCAATAGATCATAAAACTACATGATAAACAGATAGGCTTAATTTCATTTGTTAATGACATATCTGTTATCATTGAATCAAGAGAAAGATTTCTATGAAGGTGATGCTGCTCTTATCTTATATTGTTAATCTTACTTTGAAAACAAAACTGTTTCACTTATTTTCATAAAAATAGGGTAATGACTTGGTTTTGATATTATTTAGAAGGAAGACGAGAAGAGTACGTCAAAATCTGCTTGCCTCTCTACCTAGCATCAAGGAAAGGTGACTGGAAAACAGCCAAGGACATTTTAGACAAACACAAAGAGCTCGTAAGATTTAGTATCACTAAAAACTGTGAGACAGCACTACATGTGGCAGTGTCTAGACGAAAGACCAAGTTTGTGAAAAATCTGGTGAGCTTGATGGAAAAGAAAGATCTGGAGCTTCAAGATAACAATTCCTACACTGCCTTATGTATAGCAGTTAGAAATCGACATGTTGGAATGGCCAGCATATTGCTGCAAAAAAACAAGGCCCTTATCGATATCCCCACCAGTCTAGGAATGATGCCGCTCCATGTGGCGGCTTCCTACGAACGGGGCGCAAGAATGGTGAAGTTTCTCTATAAAAACTCTCAGAGCATGGAAGGTGATTTTTGGACACCTGAGAGTCGAAGTAGATTTCTCTTGGCATGTGTGGAGGCTGATTATTTTGGTAAGTATTTTTTTTAGAACGGCAATGTTTATTATCTCACGATATACACCACAAATCTATCTCACACGTCCTATGCAGGACTAGAACCCACAACCATTTGGTTTGGGAGCTTCACACACAACTTTTGATACCATTAGGACACAAGCCCTTTAGTATTTTGGTAACTATTTAGTCTTGTAGCAGTTTTATTATAACCTATCTGTATACTTTTGTCCATCCTGTATTGTTTTTATATTTCCTTAATTAGTGACATTCATTTTGGTTCTTGCAATAACTTATATCTTACTTTTGTTCTTGTTATTATAACAATTATAATTATTATGATTATTTTTATTATTGAAACACAAAATACTCTCATATTTTTTAATCTACAACCTATGGTTGGTGCAATGATAGGGGTACCGTTAAGCCAACGTCATGGTGGTACTTAATATCTTGGACAACTATATACCGAATGGCGCATAATTGATTTGGTTTACAATACTTAAACAAGTAATTACTATGATTTTGGTTTAAACAAAAGGGTTGGATTAGTAATGTATCTATTAGACTTGGTGCTATATGCTGCATTAAAGCCTAGCTTATAGCCAGTTCTGAGTCGCAGTTGGTGTTGTCCTTTACATTCCATGGAAAACTGGGTACACTTTGCATGGATGTACAGCTACTCATATGATTGCAGGAGTTTCTTTAGTGTCTAACCGATGAGTTTGATAATTACTAAGTGTTGCTATATAAAATTGTTAGGATCACTACAACCCATAATCTTAGGAAGCACAACTGGGGTTTCTTTCTAAACCAATTGGCGATAGAATGAGTAACCCACCAAATTTATATCTTAACTTTGAAATTATCGTAGAGTTGCACACCCGAAAATCCTTACCACAAACACAAACCACCATTGGCCTCCCCTGCTACTATATTCCATCATCTAACATTTTTCATACCGCCGACTTTTTTCATCAGAACACGTACACTGCCTTTTACCGGGTTCCTTTTGGTACATAGCATACCCGGGATCCACTAATACTGTTGAACCGGGGTCTATTCGAGCGAACACCATACACATCACCACCAGGCCTAACCATAGCACTAATACCACTTGTTGAATTGGGTTCCATTCTAAAACTAATTAGCAATAGAAGTATTAGCCTACCGAGCTTATATGTTAACTTTGAAATTATCTTTTTAGCGTTGTGTGATTGAGTTTGTACACCCAACAAAATTAAATAAATAAAGTTTCCATCTTGAAAAATATTTTTAGATTCGAATTCCATGTTTCGAATGTTAATTATGAAAATCATCCTCCTCATACCAATTAGCCATTTATGTATATTTCTCTCGACTAACATTAGATTCTGGTGATAAAGAGTATCACATAATGGTTTCCCATATTTTGTCATAATAAAGGTTTTGTCTAATGCTTTCTCTACCAAAGGTCCCAGTGAACCTCTTCGTCACATATATATATATATATACAATCACATTTCAGTTTTCTTGCATTGTTCATATAATTTTACATCATTAAGTAACTACATATATACACTGCAGATGTTGCCCTGAAAGTACTCGAGGACCGCCCAGAACTTGCTCTAAGCGGAGGGGGTGTTCTCAACCTGTTGGCGCAAAAGACTGAAGCTTTCAGGCTGTTTTCCAAAAAACGTGCAGCCTTGCAGCTGCTAAGAAGCATGCTGAAAAATATTGCAAAGTTGCCTTGGCCTGAAGTGTATGACTTAATGAGAGGGCCTGCTGATCCGATTGGTAAGGAGAAGAGTGCAACCAATCCAATAGACACACAGAAAAAATACTCTTCAAGGGTGCTATTTTTAGCTGCAGAAGTAGCTAACATTGTCTTTATAGTAGAGATCATTCGACAGTACCCAGAGCTACTAACCGATGTGAATGATGTCAACCAAAGTATATTTCATGTTGCACTCTCACATCGTCATGAGAATATATTTAGTTTATTTTATAAGATAGGCTCAATCAAGGATCGCATTATTACTCTTGAGGACAAAAATGGTAATAACATGTTGCATTTAGTTGGGATCTTTACAGAAAGTGCAAGGAGTAACTGTTACAATTACATTCCAGGACCAGCCCAACTAATGCAAAAAGAACAATTATTGTTTAAGGTACGTCTTTCCTTATATCCTGCCATTTTAAAGACATGCATTTAGTTTAATATTTAGAGTTTCAATTTTTTAGTCACATAGATGTCAACAATGATTAGCATACATATTTACAATTGTAAGATAGTACTAATTATTGCATGCATTCACTTTCTTTCAGTCCATAGTTTGCCTTGCGTTTATTTTTTCCCTTTCGGAAAGCTGTGATATATAAGAAGCATGTTGTTTGTTCTCTTGTACCAGTAAATTGCTGGCCAAATTTTGATAGTTAATGGATGATTTAGTCTTCGGTAAATTGACGATAATGATCCAATATTTCTATATATGTGTATATCAGCTAGTACAGCGTATGCTTCCCTTATCTTTGCGGAAAAAGAAGAATGCTGCTGGTATGACGCCGCATGAAGAATTCATCAAGAACCACAAAGATCTAGTTAGCGATGGTGAGAAGTGGATAAAAGACACAGGATCTCAATTAATAGTGGTTGCAGCACTTTTAGCCACTATATCATTTGCAGCAACGATTACCTTTCCAGGTGGGTATAACCAAGATGGTTATCCTGTCTTAAGCAGAAAAAAATTATTATTCCCATCATTCATCATATTTAATTCCACATCTTTTTTGAGTGCTTCAGTATCAATGATCTTTGCCTTATCTCTTCTCACATCACGTTATGCTGAAGTCGATTTCTTTTTGAGATTACCCAGAAAGTTGATTATAACTGTAGGAACACTTCTCGTCTCTATTGTCGCTACAATCATGGCCTTTATGTTCAACTTGTTCCTACTCTTTGATAAGAGCTCACCGTTGCTACCCAAACTTTTCATGGGCATCATATTCATAGTACTCGTCTTTTCTGTCGCCCAAATAATTTACCTTGAAAAGTCTCTACTTTTTAGTACATTTATAATTCTAGCCACCCCCCGGAAATCTTTGCCTTCCACGAGGTCGCATGATCAAGTATTGTTTCAGAATATATAATTCAATTTCAAGATGTCTGTGTTTTCCTGCTATGGAATGTAAGTTAATAATGTACACATAGCTGACTTATGAGCTATTATGGTACTATCAAAATTCATAAAGTTCTCCATCGATTAATGTAGTTACTGTTAAAGTTTGTTGATGCATCAATTGTAGTTTTTTTTAATGTTTGTTGTTGAATCAAATGCAAGACATTTGAAGCCTTATGGTGAGGTACAACTTATGTGTTTTAACTTATTTGGCTTCATATGTTTCTATCATCACATTCTAGTGCAAGCATGGACTCATATTTTCTTCATTCACCTTTTATTTTGGTTAATAATTATTGTTTTGGTTTTGATTAATTAACATGATGCATGAAGATCTTATTTCAAATAGTGTTTATGATTGAGAAAAGTCCATTTGCATACTAGTTTCTCCTCACATATCAAGGGACAAATCTTCACAATTTATTTGGGTTTGATCTAATGGTGGGGATTAATCTAAGATTTAATTTTATCTAATAAACAACATTAAACCTTAAAAAACATCCACCATCCCTTCTTATGTTTGTGTTTTTTTAATTAAAACGCATTTTCACTTATATTTTTTAAAAATTGCATATCGCAAAAACCGTAAAACGTTAAGATACATAAATTACACCATCGTGACGAACATTTAATTATCTTTCGATAGAGGGGCACTTTCATATACTTTCGACAAAGTTTTTTTTTTTTTTTTGGTATTTTTTTGTTTTTTCTCGATGCAGTATTTTGTTTGATATATCACTTGTGATATTACACTAATCTGTAAGTTAGAACATTACATGCCTTTCGTAAAACGAGTATAAATTTTTTGGTTGAAACTCCAACTGATTAATGTTTTATTGGCATTGAGAAATACAATTTTAGTTTTCCAACCATTTATAAAACTTAATTTGTTGGACTGCATTTCAAAAACACTTTATTTATAGAATTCGGTGAATAACGAAGAATTTTATTTTATTTATAATCAAACCCGTTTGAAGTATCACATGTGATATAACATATCCGTAAGTTTGAACACTCAACACGATGTCATGAAATGAGTATAAATATGTGTGTAAATTATACCTAGTGATTAGGGGTTTAGGGTTTAGTGGTTAGGGGTTTAGGGTTTTTGGTATAGGGATTAGTGGTTGGAGAGGGGGGTTTAGGGTTATTGGCATAGGGTTTAGTGGTTAGGAGTTTAGGGGTTTTGGTATAGGGTTTAGTGGTTAGGGGGTTAGGGTTTAAGGTATAGATTTTAAAGTTTATGTATATATCACTTGTGATATTACACATAGTGGTTTGAGGTTTAGGTTTTTGGTATAGGGTAGTGGTTAGGGGTTTAGGGTTTTTGGTATAGATATTAAAGTTTATGTATATATCACATGTGATATTATACCTAGTGGTTAGGGGTTTAGGGTTTTCGGTATAGGGATTAGTGGTTAGGGAGGGGGTTTAGGGTTATTGGCATAGGGTTTAGTGGTTAGGGGTTTATGGTTTTTGTATAGGGTTTAGTGGTTAGGTGTTTAGGGTTTTTGGTATAGGGTTTAGTGGTTAAGGGATTAGGTTTTTGGTATAAGGTTTAGTGGTTAGGGGTTTAGGGTTTTTGGTATAGGTTTTAAAGTTTATATATATATCACTTGTGATATTATACATAGTAGTTGGGGTTTAGGGGTTTTTGGTATAAGGTTTAGTGGTTATGGGTTTAGGGTTTTTGGTATATGGTTTAGTGGTTAGGGGTTTAGGGTTTTTGGTATAGGTTTTAAAGTTTATGTATACATTACTTGTGATATTATACTTAGTGGTTGGGGGTTTGGGGGTTTAGGGTTTTTGGTATAGGGTTTAGTGGTTAGAGGTTTAGAGTTTTTGGTATAGATTTTAAAGTTTATGTATATATCACTTGTGATATTATACCTAGTGGTTAGGGATTAGGGTTTTGGGTATAGATTTTAAAGTTTATGTATATATCACTTGTGATATTATACCTAGTGGTTAGGGATTAGGGTTTTGGGTATAGGGTTTAATGGTTAGGGTTTAATGTTTTGGTATATATTTTAAAGTTTATGTATATATCACTTGTGATATTAAACCTAGTAGTTAGGGTTTAGGGTTCTTGGTATAGGGTTTAATGGTTAAGGGACATGAATGATGTATACTTTTGGTTCTTTTATTACTTTATCACTTGTGATATTACTTATACGTTGAATACCATAATTAGTGTTATATTATATTACTTTATCACCTGTGATATTACTCATATGTAGAATATCTCTTGTGTTCGGTTGAACCTAACTCTAATCTCTCATATTATCACAACAATCATCACAGTATCAAAATGTATAAAAAATTAATCAGTAAAACACACTAATAATGATTCTTTAATAGCAATACTTGTGAAAACGCATGAAAGCGCACATAAACAGGAATGCGCGCGAAAGCGAGAAAAGGCGCGATAGTTGGCGAAACGCGCGAAAGCCGGCGTAAACGCTCGAAAGCTAGCGTAAACGCGCGAAATCCGACGAAAACGCCCGAATGCAGGCGAAAGCGTGCGAAAACGCGCGAAAGCGGACAAAAACAGAAGAAAAAATACGAAGACACACGAAAACGTGCGAAAACGTATGAAAATGTGTGAAAACGGACGAAAACGTGCGAAAACGTAACAAACCGTGCGAGAACATCTAAAAACAGACGAAAACGCGCGAAAACGGACGAAAACGTGCGAAAGCGCGCGAAAACGTGCGAAAGCGGACGAAAACGTACAAAAACGTATAAAAACATAAAAAACGTAAAAAACGTAAAAACGCAAAAAAACGTAAAAAGGTAAAAAAACGTAAAAAAGTAAAAAAAACGTAAAAAACGTAAAAAAACGTAAAGAAACATAAAAACGTAAAAAAACGTAATATACGTAAAAAACGTAAAGAACGTATAAAAACGCAAAAAACGTAAAAAAAACGTAAAAAAAGCGTAAAAACGTAAAAAATCGTAAAAAACCTAAAAAAAACATAAAAATACCTTAAAATTGTAAACACGTAAAAAACGTACAAAATGTCAAAAACGTCATTTATTTGCAATTTGGGCAATATTTGCCAAGTTTACAGATAATAAGGAAGTGGTTAGTGTGAGTTTTAGTAAATTTACACTTTTGGTCCCTCCATGTTTTTTTTAATCTTAAATCTTGTCTTTTTTATCTAATGAAATGAATGGTCTAGATTTGTCCCTTGGTATGTAAGGAGAAACTAGTATGCAAAATAACTCACCTCGTTTATGATTTATATATGTCATGCATCTGCTCTATTATGATCAAACTAATCTTATACGTAACACACGAATTTCCATTAATCTTAGCCTCGGGAAGAGAAACCCCCAATTTGTTTCACCGGTTACCCTTGATATATAGATAAGGATCAATTAGACCTTGTGCTCGGGATCAAGGACACAACAAGAATAATACAAACAAGGTTCAACAGTTCCTGGATTAGCTAAGTTTTATTCAGATGACTAAAGATACGCAATGCTTTTAAGTGTGTAGTTACAAACAAGCTAACAACTGCACAACAAAGATGAACACTACAAAACCACATGATCAACTTTAATTGGGAATAGGTGATTAGGGTTTGAAAGGGAGTGATTAGTGACCCGTGATCAAACCCTAATGATAGCCGGGGACATATAATGACAGAAGTTACATTTTAGCCCTCCAAGATCATTTATTCATGCATTAGCCACAAACTCTTAATTCCAAGAGAGATCTTCAAGAACCAATGTTTCCAAAAGAGCCTCCTGAAATATACTAAACACACAGTAAGCAAAAGAATATGAAATAATCAGACATAAGCCCTTCTTTCAACACAGTTGAATTAGTTGTTACTGCTAATGTATACATTCGCGTAAAGTATTGTATATTAGCGAAAGTGCTAATTTGTTGAAGATCGCCGACATACTAAGATTGAAGAATTCTCGAGGCGATGTTTCGCTGTTGAAAAGACATTATCGCTAACTTGTTATGATGTATCGAAGGCCGAGTTAATGCGACATGTATGCCTAAGGACTACAAGTTAAATGGATTATAAAGGCATCAAAATTATTCATCATACGAATTAACTCGATGCATCTATCATTTTAGACTCTTGACTGATTTTTGGACTCTATCTTACAGAATTGAGTGCGACTAGTGATGGGGAGAGTTTGGACCTATGGATTCTATCTGTTGGAATGTGTACACGTAAAATAATAATATATGTTTGTGAATTTTATTCGAGCATATGAGGGCGCACGTGTTAATACGTAAAACAATTATAGTAAATATATTAAATATAATATATTTAGTGGTAAAGCTAAATGAGCGTTAAATATTTATTTATTTAACGGGAATCAATAATAGACGTTAAATGTTAACTAGAAGGGCCCTATATGCAATGAAATGGGCGGTTTCAAAATTAAGTGTTTGTAACCACATTAACCTATTTAATAGGCGGTTTCAACAATTAAGTGTTTGTAACCACTTTGACCTATTAAATAGGCGGTTTCAACATTAAGTGTTATGTAACATCTTTGCCTATATAAGGAGGGCTTAGGGATTGTTATTGGATAACACACAGGTGAAAACATAAGATCCCTAAAAGGCTCTCCCTTCTCTCCCTTGTGTGCTCGTCTGATCGAAACAAACCCCAAGGGGTTTCGGTTTGTTGTTCGATCGAACCAAACAACCCATAAGGGTTTCGTGTGTTGATTGATTCAAGAGTCGAAGGCGTTTGGTTTGCTTTATCACTACTAGTACTAGCATACTTATTTGTTTGCTAAAGAACGTATTGTGTGTGTTGAAGTAGAGAGATCTTACTTTAGATCTTTAGTGGTTTTTGCGTATAAGATTTATACATACGCGTATATTCAAGAACGGTGTTCGTTAATTGCTAAAAGGTACACGTTTCTTGATCTCTTTGTTAATTACATATTCTATACGTGATTTATTTATTCCGTTGCGTACTCGTGTTATTTAATAGTTAAATAGATGTTAAAACCCAACAGTGGTATCAGAGCCATCGTATAAAATTGTAATTACAAAGAACGTAAAATTTGACAAATTATTAGGGTTCTTGGTTAATTATTTAAGCCCTTTGGGCGTTTTTAATCATAAAGATTGGATCTTTATTGATGGTAAAACTAATTAGACGAAATCCTAGGTTGTATGAAATTTTATGTGTTAAAATTCGATTGGTTAATGGTTAATTGATTGTTTTTACTAGTAATTAATTGTTAATGGGTTATCCGTGATAAACACATGCAAGTTTATAATGGATAGATATATGATATATGTGTTCCTGGTTAATTGTTAATTGTTTGTCATGCAAATCGATGATTAAAACTTAAATATACATAAAAGATTGAGTTTTTTTAGTTTTTGGATTGTTTGACACCCTGTCACTAAAAAAATTAGTAAAATATTCATCGTAAGTCGAAAAAATTTGAAATTTTTTTGGTAGATCCACGACTCAGTAGGCTACAACTTTGTAGTTTATTGCAAAAACTGGGGAAGACCCTAGCTATGTCCTGATGGTGCCTGAAGTCGACTGAAATTTTCTATCAGCTTTTATGTGCTATGTGGTATATGCTTATATAAGGCTTACGCAATCGATTATAACGATGGATGTGGCCCGATTCATTAGAAGAAAGATCCTTATGTGAACACGTACATAAGTTAATTATTCGATAATTAGAATCATCGTGTTATGAATTGCAAGAGTTAATTGTTAAGTGTTTAAATAAATGTTATGTATATTAGTAGTTTATATTTATTATTTGTTTTTATAAGTTTTGACTTGAGTAAAACCAAAGTGTTTTTTTGAAAAATAAAATATAAACATGACTAATAATTATGAAATAAGATTTATTATAGACTATTAATTGCGTTGTCTTATGTGTCAAATTGGGTTCGGCTTACATCCGATAATCATGGCCTTCGGGTTTCCCATGACGAGACTTGCAATCTAATAGGTTTATAATGTGCTTTCTAAACTAAAGATTTGATTCTTTATATTTGAAAACACAATTGAATCGTCAATTTGTTTTAAGGTGTAATGTCACTAATTTATACACAAGGTGGTATTGAAAATTAAATGATACACCGTAATAAGAAACTTTATTGAGTAAAGTTTTTATTAAAATTTATGATACGAAGATATATGCATGCTTGTACATATTTGCCATGTCAAATATAAATACCCTTTTAAAATAAGTTGTTGCCATCCAATTTGAAAAAACACTTGCATTTACCTTTTACATTACGTGAGACGTAGTTAGATTGCAAACCCAAGGTGATTATTCACTTTTTGTGAGACGTTGGTGTTACATAATCACAGTTCTTGATTAGACGACTTAATTGAGGTAAGCTGGCGAAACCTTATGCTCGAGGCATAAATGGGATAATACATGCTTACTAGTACATTAATGTAATAAAGTAAGTGATGACATCAAATAACGTCTATTTTATAACATCATTTATCCTATGTTATTAACCCATTTTGTATAATTATTGCAAAGAATTGTTACTTAATCATTTATATTTGAGAATTGCAGTAACTATGGAGTACATGGTGAATATTAGCAAAAGGCGCGCATTCTGGAGCTTAAACAAAGATATTTTGAAGATTACTATTCTGACAACCAATACGCCGTATCCATCAAGGAAGATACGACGTATCCGTGCATGCACTCACCAAAGACCACAAAGGAAACAAGTTCAATACGCCGTATCCAGTGAAGACCAAAACGCCGTATTGGAAATATAATATGTAAATATTCTGGAAGATATCAAACGTGGTCACTACTCCAAGAAACCCCAATACGCCGTATCCAATACATTGGATACGCCGTATCGATACCGACTCCAGACTCTATAAATACAAAACTCAAAAATGAGTTTTAAGTGTGCTAAATCATATTCTCGATACCTAAACCACAAAAGTCAATTTTCAGAGAAGAAAAAGAGCAGAAGAGGTCTTGCAACGCATTCTAATCCATAGAAGACAACGTGTAATTTCTTATACTTTTGTAATCATTCAGTTTTTGGTATCATTCGTTAACTCGGTTAGTTTTTCGGCTCATAAAACTGTTAAGTAAACTGCCCTATTTCGGTTTATTTAACATGTTGGACTGTAGGCTTGTGATCTAGAATAATTCAACAAATAATTTTTTGATTCTATTGGATAGTGGACAAAACAGTGGACTCTAGAGTATAAATTTCCATTAACCAGTACGTGGGTTAAGTCTCTTGAGTTGGGTTTACACAGTTCCTATTGCCTTTAAGTCTCTAAGAATTGATTATAATACAGCAAATATAAGATATGCTCGCGCATAGCGGATACTGCGATAATGTGTCGTCACATTT
Source organism: Tanacetum coccineum (assembly GCA_026074375.1). NCBI lineage: Eukaryota > Viridiplantae > Streptophyta > Magnoliopsida > Asterales > Asteraceae > Tanacetum > Tanacetum coccineum. The sequence continues at coordinate 11,954 of BQNB010021697.1, read as the reverse complement.
GTGAAAGATTATGTGTCTTAGGTCCTAGGTGACTGGTCCCAACCTAATGCTAAGAATGATATGTCTCTTCGAGATAAGTAATCATTGAACTGAATAAACAAACCAACTTCTAATCTGGATTATGATGGCTATACATTTTTCTATCATAAGCTCGACGCTCTTTTAATCTTTGTTAATTTTTTGGGTGGGTTAAAGTGTCTTGAATTGTATTGTAGTACACCAAACCCGTTGCCAATCTACTCAGGCATGAAACCTACACTTTTTACCTGTTAGAATTAGGTTTATAACTGACATAGGATTAACATAGTTTGACTTTGAATTAGAATTAACTTAGATTAGATAACCAATATTAATAAATTACAGGAGATTTAACTCGCTTCACAGTGTTCGACACCCTAGTTACACGACATCTAACATCCCGACCTGGGTACATGCCGTTAATGGTGTTGTTTTGTTAAGTCGACAAATATATAAATTTAAAACTTAAATCATACTAATTTTACACCCACGCTAAGACTTCTGATTAATCAATTATAGATTTATATATTATATATATAGTATATAGGTATATATATTACATATATGTATATAATCTATACTCATTTATATATATATATATTATATGTATATATACATATATCATATATACTATTATATATATATATTATATAATATATAACTACTATATATATATCATATTATATTATACTATATATATATATATATACATTATATATATAATATAAGCAAATTATGGCAAAACTACTCTTGTGAAAGGATGTAAGAAAGCGTCACTTATAAATTATTTCCGGGAAAGTATTGATGAGAGATCATTACCCTTAGGAAGGTTAAAGTTCAAATCATTCCCGAGTCGTTTTCTCTACAACGAAGCTACCCGTGAATTTAAAATCTTGTTTATATCGTGATCGCGTGTTGCTGTGAATAAATGTTTCTTGGAATTTTAGATTATCAAAACTAAAAACGCAAGGGATAAAAGCACATAGAAGCACAAGATATAAATAAAAATTAAGGCAACTTAAAATTCTAACGCTATTTAAAACAATTTAAAACTAATTAAAGTCTAAAATATACTAACTAATTAACTAAAAATGACAAATTTAAACTCTAAAAACTCAAAATGCAAATTTCTAAACTTAAATATATTAAACAATTTTTAAAATGACAGAAAATATTTTTTTGAATTTTTTTAACTAATTAAAACTATTTTTTAAACTAAATAATACTAAAAATTAAATTAAAAATACTAAACTTAATTATAAAATTTTGAGAAAATTTATAAAAATACTAGATACTAATATAAGGGTTTATAAAGAAAAACGAGACAAAAAGCTAAAACCAATAAGCCGTGAAAGTTCAATAAGCAAAAATAAGCTAAAAGCTAAACGTGTATAAGATATAAATGGTGCAAGAGTTAAACGAAAAAGACCCAAGGGCGCAATGGTTAAAGTGTGTGTGTTGTGTGAGGTAGGTCAGAGGTTCGAGTCTTGTGACAGTCCCTTTTTATAAAACATTTTTTATTTTTCTTTTTGAAAAAGCTAAAGATTCAGCAAAAATAAGCATTTTTAATAAATGAACTTATTACCAGAACTTATTAATAAGTAAGAAAAAGACAGCTAAAGGTGACAGTTTGCTTATTTTAAATCTTTGACATGTGGTTAAAACTGTTAGGCTTTTATAAGCACTAATAAGACCAAATAAGCTAACAAAAGGCAAATAAGCTGAAACAGACCTAGTCATAAACCTAATAAGCATAAATGATTAAAAATAAGCACATTTAATAAACTAAAAAAGAACCAAAAGACCTTAAGACAACAGACTCTAAGGACAATTTAAAGGACATTAACCACTATTTTAAGCTAGGCTTTAGGACAAATAAGCACATAGAATAAGCTGAAACATGAAAACAGATAAAGACTTATAATCAAATAACTCAAAAAAGAAAGAATTAAGTAAACATGGCAAAGAAATAAGCTAGAAAAAAGCAAAAGAAAAATGACAGACTACTACTTGTTTTTGGCTTTTTGGAAATTATATGACTACTTTGCAGCTAAGATTTAAGGACTCTAAATCACTTTTGACACACTGAATACTTGAAACATATTAAGAAGAGACTACAATAAGCTAATTTTAATCAAAATTAAACAAAGAAAAGCTAGTCTCTAACCTCATTTTACCTGCACATTAGACCAATTTGCTTAAACCAAATACATTCCCTCTTGACTGTGTATATTTTAAGATGTGTAAAATGCAGTTCCAAAAGCTAAAAACAGATACATAATTATGCTCATATACCTCACTTACCTCACAAAAACCACACCTAAAATAGGACTTTAAGAATTTTACACAAATAAGCTGTTTGAAATCCTTATGAACTAGCAGCCTTAGAAAATAGATAAACTAATATTCAAAACTTAACAAAACTAAATTCTAGCTTATGAAAACTAACTATTAGACCTTGATTGAGCTTATCAAAACTTAATTGAGACCCAAAAATAGATTACACCTAATTTGACCCATTTTAAAACCTAAACCCAAACACTCCTTTAACTCTTGAATTTTCATTTTCAAGCTAAAACAGACTTAGTTAAGCTCTAAAATGCAAAAACAGATTAAGTATAATGATTATAGAAGACAATTTAGCAAAAACCTAAAGAGAATAAGCACTTATACTATTAGCTAAACTAATAAGCCATTATGACTACTAAATGAGCAGTTTTAACTAAAACTAAAATAATACTAACACTAATGATTTAAACTAGAAACTTAAGACATAATAAGCTAAAATGAATCTTATTAAGCATATTCAGACACTAATAAGCACAGAATAAGCAAACAAATAAGCTAAATAAGAAAGTAAGCTAAATTCAATAAAAGTAAACTAACATTGCCCTTTTGCTCAAAACAAGGGCTTAAATGCTCTTAAGAGCTTATCTACAAGCTCCAGCTTATTTACATAAGCTGGTACAACCTTATAAGCCCATCCATTTCTGGCTTAACTTTCAATTTAAGCTTATTTTGACTTTTTTAGGTGAATTGAATGATTAGCTTATTTAGGAGTAATAGAGAGCTTATTGAGCATATTAGCTTAAATCTAAACACATTTTAAAGGAGTTTGCATAAAAATTAAGACGAATTCAATATAAATATAAAAGTAAACGCAGATTTTAATTAAATGAATAAAAAGAGTATAAGCTTTAAAAAGGAAAATACAAAGATAAAAAGACAATAAGCTAAATATAAGCTATACTACACTACTCCTACACTACACTACACTACACTAGATTGCTTTTCTGTGTGAAATCGCCCCTCTATTTATAGTGTATGAGAGAAGGTTATAGGCGTAAGGAGGAGCGTCCCAACTTCAATCCTTAGCCCTTGATCTTCCAATCCATCTTTAGCACCCTTGGATCATGTACACGTCTAATCCACCAATGGGAGAGCTCAGGATTGCCAACGTGGTTTAATAGTCAGACGTGTCAGGCTTATCAAGCTACCTAGAAGGGGAATGGCAATGAGTGGATTGTGGAGAGGGTTTTACCCTGGTTTATTTAGTTGCAGGGTAAAGGGAAGGGAAAAAGATACATGTACAGTAACTTTGACCCTTTGTTAATAACAACTTGACTTTGACCCGGTGGTTTGGGCTTTTGATCATTACTTGGGCCAAGATTGTTAATGAAATGGATTTGGACTTATTTATTAGGTTTATAAAAAGGGTAGGATTAATATCAATTATTAGGTTGACCCGGCCCACAAACACGTACGGGTTGGCCCATTAAAGATGAAATATGCTCTCGGCTTCGTTTTCCCATGCTCTTCCAATCTCGTGCTCATTTTTGTCTTTTTTGGCTTCGTTTTTTTCCATTCTTGATCTATCCGTTACCTACACCATACAATTTACAAAGCACACATATACAATGTATTTTTCATGCATTTTTGGTCATTTAAGCTCATTTTAATAAGGAAAATTGATATGTGATTAAACACATATAAAAATTCCCACATACTAAGCTATTGTTGTGTCCTTACGCAATGTTATATACACACATGGAAAACTAAAAATTTCAACCCCCTAGATTAATTACCTCGAAAAGTAGCTAAGTGTTCATCTATGAGGATTAAGAAATCAATAGTTTAGAGCGCCCCGTTTTACCATTTTTATATAAATATATCTATTATTATCATTATTATTATTATTACTATTTTTTTAAATGAAATGATTTTCATTATTTAATCATAACTTTTAAGATCACGGAACAAGAAACACTTTTAAACTAGTGTCCAAAGGATAAATTCATCGTCCTTGATTTTTCACCCGTCTCAAACCAAGCTTAAAAACGAAATCATTGTTAAATACAAGTTAAGATGCTAACACTACTCATATTTGTAATATGTGCAAGCCTAGACTAACTTTTCACTCCCGATGGATCAATATTTATAAATGTGTATGTGCTCATTTTAAATTTCGACCATCCAATCGTCAGCATAACGTTCCCCCCAAGAATTATGATTTTTGAAGGCGAGATCATTCCATGTAGCGACTTTCTTCTCGGCACATCCCAACCGAGACCGGCTTAGGTGACCAGGCTTTTGACACCTCACGTAGAATAGTATCGGAACTCACGGACCTTTGGTTTCAAAAACTCTTAGGCTTCCCGTTAAACTAACACTTCATTTAGAAAAAACCACAACTTAAAGCGAAATAGTCTTAGTTCAAAAGCATATTTAAATTTTAGAAAAAGAGATTTTCCCTATATGTATTCAATCATATACATTACACTAAACATTAATATTATTATTCTTATAACCTCCACCCTTTAAACGAACAGTCACATCGGGCGCGAACCGACCATGATCCAGTTGTCTTATTTCGGCTTCGGACCTTGCCTTATATGAAGACTGTCACATCGGTATGCGAGCCGACCATGATCCAGTAATCTGACAAGGTATTATTATTTTTATTTTATTTTTTTATTATCAACCACTTTATTAAGAAACTCAATAGATTTACAATAAATTAGAGGGAAGCCGAGATACATTTCATTACCACATTTTATTTTATTTTTCAACACATTTCATTACCACGGTATATAGAGAAAATTTCTTTTTAGAAAATTTAAGTATAAATTTGAATTAAGACTAAAAAGTTTTAAAATGTTGATTTTAAAAGGACTTTTAAGGGTGATAAAACCACTAACTTGTCTAATTTCCGAAGAGAGCACGTATTATTAGTCCGGTTAGAAGCTTCGGGGAGAAAAAGCCACAAATTACACTTATGAGCTTTTAAGATAACCAACTAATCCTTGCTTAGCATCCAACTTATACTCAACTCTATCATTTCTCGTTCTTCGCAAATTTAAAATCTTTAACAAAAAAATCCGCGAATGCTTAGTCTAATAACATCAAGCTTTGCATATTTAAAGTCTATTATGGAAACTTGCAAATTCTTAGCTTTTTCAAGCTAGAATTCACGTTTTAAAGCTTCTTGTATAAAAGACTAGCAAAAGCTTTCATTTATATAGGTTAAGGGGCAAGCTAGAGCGCAACATGTTCGATCAAGTCAAAACACTACTACAAAATGAAGTTAAGACAACACAGCTAAAGTGTTGTATTATGTCTTTATAATGTTGCATTATGTCTAATGTGACACTTTGGCAAGTGCTCCTTTATGTAACTTTGTCTTAAGTATAAGCAACACTTTTTACTAGAATAAGCAACCTTGTTGAAAGTGTTGCTCATATTTAGCAAGTGCAATACCTTGCAGTGCGGCACTTTTCAAACACAATTGCAACACTTATTATACTATATAATTAAAGATTGAGATTGTTGTCCCAAGGCTCATTTAATGTATTAATGTCACCCGGGTCGACCCGCCGAAGTTCTTGCTTGACAAATTCAAGATACGCGTAGTGGTTGTTTGGTGATTCCTCAAAGGTGACGAATTAGGGTTTAAACCTTTTAATTAGGGTTTGTTTGGTTTGACTTCAAAAAGAAACGCAAGTCGTGCATTTGGTTTTTGTATTACACTTGGCGTTTGTTCGTGAAGATAAGGCTAGCAATCTTACATACTTGGTTGACGTGATTGTGTGAGCACCCATAGTGCCTTTGGTTTATTATTCATATTTAAACTAATCTATGAACTCACCAACTTTAATGTTGACACTTTTAAGCATGTTTTTCTCAGGTGAATTAGATGCTTGGATTATTTGATGTGCATTGGAATCTTTACATTCAAGTTTTTCATGGTGATGCAATTATGGGACAACTATTATTTTGATTTCAGAAAATCAACGAGATTGTTTTACAAACGACACTTTTTAGAGGTCGTTCTTTTGTATCTAGCGATGTGTATTATGAAGTATCACCCCCAAGTGGTATTCCGCTGCGTTGTCATATTTTTGGGGGTGTTACACGTTAGATCACTCTCCATGTCCTTTAAGCCAATAAGGTTGCTCAGGATTGCCAGTGTGGCCAAAGTTGTGTCAGACGTGAGCCACGTTGGCTTCTAAAAGGATACGTGTGTGTGGAGTGGTGGAAGAGTTTACCTTGTGTAAATCATTGTGGTGAAATGGGACGGAAATGGAGGAGATTAACAGTGAAATGTTTGACTCGAGTTTTATCATTTGTTTGACTTAGACCCGTGTTAGTGGTTTGGGCTTTTGATCATTACTTGGGCCAAGATTGTTAATGAAATGGATTTGGACTTATTTATTAGGTTTATAAAAAGGGTAGGATTAATATCAATTATTGGGTTGACCCGGCCCACAAAATGAGTACGGGTTGGCCCATTAAAGATGAAATATGCTCTCGGCTTCGTTTTCCCATGCTCTTCCAATCTCGTGCTCATTTTTGTCTTTTTTGGCTTCGTTTTTTTCCATTCTTGATCTATCCGTTACCTACACCATACAATTTACAAAGCACACATATACAATGTATTTTTCATGCATTTTTGGTCATTTAAGCTCATTTTAATAAGGAAAATTGATATGTGATTAAACACATATAAAAATTCCCACATACTAAGCTATTGTTGTGTCCTTACGCAATGTTATATACACACATGGAAAACTAAAAATTTCAACCCCCTAGATTAATTACCTCGAAAAGTAGCTAAGTGTTCATCTAAGAGGATTAAGAAATCAATAGTTTAGAGCGCCCCGTTTTACCATTTTTATATAAATATATCTATTATTATCATTATTATTATTATGACTATTTTTTTAAATGAAATGACTTTCATTATTTAATCATAACTTTTAAGATCACGGAACAAGAAACACTTTTAAACTAGTGTCCAAAGGATAAATTCATCGTCCTTGATTTTTCACCCGTCTCAAACCAAGCTTAAAAACGAAATCATTGTTAAATACAAGTTAAGATGCTAACACTACTCATATTTGTAATATGTGCAAGCCTAGACTAACTTTTCACTCCCGATGGATCAATATTTATAAATGTGTATGTGCTCATTTTGAATTTCGACCATCCAATCGTCAGCATAACGTTCCCTTTAAGAATTATGATTTTGAAGGCGAGATCATTTCATGTAGCGACTTTCTTCTCGGCACATCCCAGCCGAGACCGGCTTAGGTGACCAGGCTTTTGACACCCCACAGAGAATAGTATCGGAACTCACGGACCTTCGGTATCAAAAACTCTTAGGCTTCCCGTTAAACTAACACTTCATTTAGAATAACCACAACTTAAAGCGAAATAGTCTTAGTTTAAAAGCATATTTAAATTTTAGAAAAAGAGATTTTCCCTATATTTATTCAACAACCACACTTACACTTACAGTTAATAACATTATTATTTTAACTATTACCTCCACCCTTTAAACTATGCCACATCGGTATGCGAGCCGACCATTATCCAGTTGTCTTATTTCGGCTTCCCGACCATGATCTAGTAATCTGACAAGGTAATATTATTATCTATATTTATCATACACAATTTTTTTTTCAACACTTATCATACTTTATACTTTATCACGGAATATAGAAAAAATTTCTTTTTTAGAAAATTTAAGTATAAATTTGAACTAAGACTAAATTTATCAATATAGTTGACTTACATCAATAAAGCTTTTATTGTCTAAAAATGTTGATTTTAAACGGACTTTTAAGGGTGATTAAACCACTAATTTGTCTAATTTCGAAAAGAGCACTTATTAGTCCGGTTAGAAGCTTCTGGGAGGAAAAGCCACAAATTACATATATGATCTCTTAAGATATACAACTAATCCTTGTTTAGCATTTATCTTTTGCACAACTTGTAGAAGCTTAGCCTAAAAAGTTAAGGGAATAGCCAGATCAACACTCTAGTCGAGTCAGGATCTCCTTTGTTCTAGCTTAAGGGACAAGTCAATCACGCACAGTCAAAACCTTTTTTATTTATTTATTATTTTTTTTCACACATAAATAAAACAAAATTTTGGTCAAAACGGATAAATAAAATAAAATTTTGGTCAAAACGGGGTTGCGTGGGACACAGACAGGCAATAGGTATGATCAATTTCGATAGAAATCCCCCCCTCCACAATTAGAATAGAATATTGGCCTCAATGTTCAAAAATGTCGGGTATTACCCCCACACTTAAGGATGGAAAAGGCAAATGCTTGAAATTCCAAGTGTGAAAGGGGAAACAATATATATACATATGATTAGGATTGAGGATTCCAAGGATATAGAAATGATGAAGATCTGAGACTGAGTGATTGGAGGATTAAAAACAAGCACGGGTCTTCATGATCTTATGGAATCTTAAAAAGCAAAAACAACACACAAACCAAAGAAAGAAGCACGCCCCCATACTAGGGCTATATAATCACACACTTATTTATTAAGAAAATAGAAAGAAGAACAGACACGGGTTACCTCCCGAGAAGCGCTTGTTTATTAACGAGTCACTAGCTTGACTCGTCCTCGAATTTAGTTGTCCATGGGGGATAATTGGAGATCTGGGACATCCATAGCAGGGATGTCCCCTCCATAGTAGTGTTTGATCCGGTGCCCGTTTACCTTGAAGTTGGGACCGTCGGTTGGGATAACTCGATGGTGCCATATGGAAATACTTCAGCAGTCATAAATGGTCCGGACCAGCGGGATTTTAATTTGCCCGAGAAAATCTTCAATCTAGAATTAAAAAGAAGAACACGATCACCGACATGGAATTCTCGGTTTTTAATTTGTACATCGTGTGTCTTCTTCGTCTTTTCTTTGTAGATCAAAGAATTCTCGTAGGCTTGATCCCGAAGTTCATTTATTCATTTGAACTTTTCGGTGATCACCCGCAGTTTTTAAGTCAAAATTAGCCCATTTCAAGGTCCAATAGGCTTTGTGCTCGAGCTCAATAGGGAGATGACACGCTTTATCGTACACGAGCATAT
>BQNB010021696.1:0-63934 GCA_026074375.1 Tanacetum coccineum | reverse complement strand
GCGAAAGTAGCAAAACACACAAGCTACATATTTTTCCCATTGCATTGTATAATTTCCCGACCATTACAGAGATAGAAAATTGCACTTTGACGCAGGAAATACAAAACTTTACACGAAAGCAACTAGCAACTTTGATTAAAATAGGTTTAATCTACACGGTATGCTAAGGTGTAAAAGTGTGACGAAACATATAATTTTTGGTGTGAAAAATATAAGAATGGCTCAACAGGTTGTTCTAGGGAATCTTACTCTAAAAGTGAGAGTAAACAAAGGGTTACACGATGGTTAACTAACCAGTGTAGTTAGTTAATTTTACAACATGTAGGCTTTTTGGTTTAATCCTAAAAATTTATCAGTTGAACATGTTACTCTATCTAAATCCATAGTACTCATCATTGCGGTCTCGAGTGATATACCAGGTCAAGTTCTAAAGTCCACTACATCACCGGCACACTTATATTTTTGTGAAATTTTTAGTAAGCATTTGAAAACGGAATAGGCTTAGTTCTCACAATATGCATCAAGGGTTATTAGTGCGCTAGGTAATGTAACTAGTGATTTTCACAAAAGTTATGCTAAAAAATTTTAAATTTGGCTTATTTTTAAACACATGGCATGTTATTTTGTAAAAAGAAGGACAAGCACGTTCTAATTCTCCATCCCTCCACTTAAATTATACAACGTCCTCGTTGTATAAATAAAATAATTAAAAAAACAATAAATAGAATTAGAACGGGGAACTCCCCTGATATTTGCTCGTTAAATTCTCCAATTTGGGTATATGAGCAAGAATGTGTTGAACAGCCGTCTTGAGATTTCAAGACTCCAACACTTCGAGATTTCCAGATTTATAAATACTCCACCAATGTTATCGTTATCGTTCAGAAGGTCCTGTATCAATAAGAAAACAAGTGCAACTCTATCTCTGGTGTATTCGTTTGGTTAGACTTAAAATAATAACCTAAAACTATACAAGAAGTCAATACGCTGTATCCATACCCCAGGATACGCCATATTTTTACCTGTATACGTTGTATTCATTTAATGAATACGTCGTATAGACTGTGCTAAAAATAAAGACTGGATAACGTCCAGAAGGTCAATATGCCGTATCCATGGGGTTTGGATACGCCGTATAGACAGTCTGGGAAGACAGACTCGATAAGAAAATTTGAAAATACATTCCGGTTTGTCTCCTGGCAAGCACTTTTGTTTACAGAAAAGTCTTTAAGTTAGACTTGCCCCAAATTAATCCCATCTTTATAAAATAATTTAGGGTCGAACGGGATGCCGAATGTCCCATGCAAATTCTTTAAAAGCATCCCGTTGTTAAGATAATTACAAGCCATGATATTAACATTTAGCTTCTTGATAAAAGTTTCAGTTTTGAAAAATTTATTAGATGTATCATGACTTGTTTTTGAAAGCTTATTTGACCCTTGTGCATTGACATTTATTACATCAGGTATTGATGTGACAGACATATCCCCCAAAGGTCACTCAATATCGATTTTATTATTGTTGTCCGTGTTCGATTTTAAATCATCAGGATAAATTATGTTAAAAGGAAATAAATCATTAAAGTATAAAACATTTTGTTCTTCTTCATCACATTCAAACAATAATGTTTCATCTTTCAAATCAAATTCATCGATATGTCGAGGACTTATAGTAGGTTTAGTTAAGAGATCTAATTTAGACGTTAGAGCATCATTGTAAACAATGGCTGGAAATCCATTCACAAAATCTTTAAAGAAGTCTAAATCATTAAAATAACTGACATCGGGCTCAGGTGATGGAAATGAAGGCATATTGACTTTATCATTATCATTTTTAGAATCCGTTTTCAAATTGTTAACAGAAATTATTTTATAGGAAAATGAATTTTCGTCATAAACTACCGTGTAATCTTCATCGTCAAATTCGTCAAACGATATTCTAAAGTCAATTTCATTGTCGTTAAGAGGACTTACCGTGGGTCCACATGAGATTGCTGCATCGGATGTTAATGTATTATCAAGGACTATGGCTGAAAATTTAGTTTCGAAGTTTGTAAAGCAGTCGTCCTCATCTTCACAATATTTCATCTTACCGTACGTGGCAGTTTGCCAACTAAACGTCTCACCTCGAATTAGAGCTTTCTCCTCTTGAAGTCTGATGTATTCCCCCATAGTGATATTGGGGTTGTCCATTTTTACCGTGTAATAAAATAGCTAGGAAAGAAAATGGTCAAATAGCCTAATACGCTAACTGAATACGCCGTGTTGATGATAGATTCGAATAGGCTGTATTGGTTTAGAAAATTTTTATATGTCGTATCCAAGAAGATGAATACACCGTATTGAGTATTCGACTCAAAATGTTACAGCAGGCTATAACAATGCACACAAACACACAATATGCAAAATATACAATGCAGGAAATTAAACACACAAACAAGCACACAATTATGCAATTAAACTAAACTAAAACACTAATAAATAAGAATTAAACAACTTTACTCCCCAGCAACGGCGCCAAAAAACTTGATGTGTCGTCATGTAGGTGTTATTTTTGTTATCAAGTTTTTTTATTTATTTTATGCCGACTATACCTAAAAACAACACTCTAACAGGCAGTGTACCCGGTCAAGATGTAGCTTCGTTGGTAAGTAAGGTGTCGATCACTAAGAGTGAGAGCGTTAATATCTAATTTATTAGTATTTTAGTTATCTAATTTATACAAAACCTAAGCTAATGATAAAGGGGGGTTTAGTCTAAGAGACTGGCATGAGTTTGGGTATCTAAGCTAAGGTTTTGATGACAAGTAAAGCAATAAACACACATAAGAAGATTAACAAATGATAGAGAAGCGGTCAAATACTAATATAAAGAAAACATATCAACCATGAATAATCCGATAAAATGCAGGTTTGTTTATTAGTGCAATGATAGTCTTATCTCGAAGCGGCATATCATTCTTAAGACTTAGGCGGTGCATCATCCTAAGACCTAGACACGAATAATCCTGTCATAATTAACGTGTCCGCATAAAGCATCCTTTTTGTTAGTTATAATCTACCTTAGGATTTAAATAATGGTGCTCTTACTAAACCCTAGCCCACTAGGACTTTACCCACTTACTGCTTAACGGCAATTTATATACTAGTAGTCCACTATGTCTGAGTCCTAACCAATGGAATCAGAACGTTATTTGTTGAATTATCTAAGGACACCTGCTAGTCAACTTGTTCATAAACCCAAAGGTAAGGATAGGTTATTTATTTGTGATCCTATGATTCTAGATATATAGATTGCAATATGGAGAGCTATCCCAGACTCTTAGCCTACGCCCACACAACAGCGAAACTGCATTGTATTAAATATGTAGGACTAGACCCAGTTGAATGATAGGTCGCATATATAAGCACGTAAGCAAGTATAAAATGGTAAACATAATCAAACAATCAACGATAAATTAAGACAATCGAGATAAACAAACCAAACATTAAATCTTTATAAACATGGTTGATACCTAAAGGTATTAGCCGATAGTCATTGTAAAAATACACACGGTTTGATATATGACCGATTAAAATAAAGAAACCTTAATCAAACACGTATTCGGTTGCGCGAAGATTACAAGAGTTTTCCTATGTTCTTGAGGCTCTTTTCTGACCTTCAATGCTCCTTTATTCGTCTCTTGGTCAACTTGGTGGTTTAGGGATTCACTTGCATACCTAAAACTGAGTTTAGAGTCTTGTATTTATAGTGTCTGGAAACTAGTGGATACGCCGCATTGAATGTAGTCAATACGGCGTATAAAGAAATTCCTTGGAGTAAGGACCAAGTTCACCATTAATTGCATTAATTGCAGGATCATTGACTATTGACTGTATTAAATGCAATATCTTTGACTGTTAACTAGTGAATACGGCATATTAAATGTCCAGGATACGACGTATTGGGTCTTGATCCTTGGTGGTTTATTTATGAAGTGCAGGCACGGATACACTGTATCTTCTTTGCTGGATACGGCGTATTGAGGTAAACCCAGTTGGTTCTTCTTTGTTGACCAAAGTATTATATACGGCGTATCGTTGATGTGGATACGACGTATTCTTCAAAGTCAGGCAATGGTTTTTTAATTCGCCAAAGTCTTGGATACGTTGTATAGGTCTAGAATAATACGGCGTATTTGCTGTCAGATTAGTAGACTTTCTCAAACTCTTTGTTTATGCTCCAAAATGCGTGCCTTTTATATAAACTTTACCAATTACTTCATAATTACTGCAAATAACAAATATAAGCAATTAAGTACCCATTCTTTGCAATAATTATATAATATGGGTATTTTATTCAGGAAAAATGATGCTATAAAATAGACATTATATGATGTCATCAAATATCCCCCCACTTGGAGATGGATCCTACTGGAAGACGTTCAAGCCAATTGATAGCTTGATCGCGAAGGGAAAATTGAAATAAACGCAGGCGCGTTCTTTCCCTATTTGCATCGTCAAGGTCAAGTGAGTCCATAAGTTTTAAGAAATCCTTGAGGTGGTGGTTTGGATCCTCGGACCGAAGTCTGTGGAATGAGCATCCGTTTTGCACCAACCGGAAGGTGTTAGATCGAAGAGGTACTACATTATTCCCTACGGGGAGCTCAATGGTATTCCTGTAGCCCTCGTGGCTAAGTTTGGAGTAATCTCCAAGAGTACGGATAGGATTCGCGTCTCTCATGGTGGTTGACGAGAATGATTTACGAAAAAAATAACACGAAGAAAAGATAGACTACAAGAAAGCTTATATAACAGAAATAAAATCTCACTTGAAAGGATTCAAGCGAGTAGAACTAAGCTAAACTAAGTTCAAAACCTAACTATTCCCCACGCAGCGGCGCCAAAAACTTTGATATGCGGTAGTCGTAGACTTCTACACGAAGTTTTACAACTCCCTAGGCAGTGTACCTAATCGTTGCAGTGTAGTATATGCAAGACTCGGGGGTTGTTATTGTTCTCTAGAGGAATAGGTTGGGAAGGCTCGAACAGAGCTTAATCGAGATCTATAGGATTGAAAGGAGATTATTTTTGTATTTTATAGAAAGCAGGTAAATCAATGGTTTGAGAGGTTGGTTTGTTTAACTAATTAATAAACTAAATATAATCTAAACTACTGGTGATAACTTTATGATAAAATGATGTATTTTTTTAATCATGCATTACTCATTAGATTGCTTCTCCTGATCATGTTGCCTTGTCACATTCATGATCATCTGTGTAAGTATTCTCTAAGTCATGAACGAATTACACGAACACGACGTCTATTTAATATTCCGTTAAGGCAACGCACAAGTAAGGTAGTATGAAGACTATTACAATCCCCCTAAGAGTAAATTAAATGCAATTAAAACATCTTAAGAGGGATCAACTATATTAGGGGTAAGGTACTATGAAGAGTGTTACCGATGGTATCCTTTCTACACATTTGCGTTTCCCTAGACGTCTATGCCAATTTAATATCCTATGACTAGTTTTCTAAAGCCGAACACGCACATTCATCACAAGAAGCAATAGTAAAAGGATCTACAATCTAACTTTTATACAATCATAAGCAAATACAAAGGAGGGTTTAGCCTAACATGTTATAAAGGAAGCAAGAACATAGATCAATCAAACAACACATAGACATATTGAATGATTCAAGATAGATAATCTTACTTGATTAAAATATTGATCAAGGTCAGTTACAATAGGGTTTTGAGGCCCTAAAGTTGTCCTAAAACCTGACAAAGTACTTAAAGTTCGGCTCCCAAAAGTTATACAAAGTTACACACTTAAAACCCTAAATTTGATTTAATATATAGAGAGAAATCGTTGCGACGGCGTCTAGTTATGGTCGCGATGCCGTCACTAGTTAGAATCTTCTAGGTCTGATTTGAGTTGGTTACGTCCTGACCTCGTCGTTAATTTCCTGACGCCGTCACTAGAAAGATTGCGACGCGTCGCTTGAGTCCTGCGACGCCGTCTCCACACACTGTTTGCACAATTCTTTAAGAGATTTGATGTAGGTCCGTAGTCTTGTCCGTTTCTTCTCCAAATGAGCCCAAGTCACGTGTATTTCCTATAAATGCTATCCAAGTGCTAAAAGCTTGAAAACAAACGATTAAACACATAATCTGGGCATATTTACATGATTTAAGGGGTTAAATGACCCTAAAATAATGTATAAAAATGACACCTCATTAGTAATTACTTAATTTTTGTTAAAAACAAGTGGAATCAAGTTTGATATCCCTATTTTTCGTCGATTTCAAGCTAAATATGTTAAAATAATTAAGCTCCATTCGAGTTTCGAGTTGGTATTGAGTCGACTTCAACAGTACTCAATTCAACATGGCTCGTTTACGCACAATAGTTTACACTAATCAAATACGCATGTGAAGGCGGAACCGACTATACCCACCATTTACGCAGAACTTATATGATGAAAGTAAACAACTATTGCATAATGTCTTTTGAGAGCCATTGTTGGCACGTTTGTTTGGTTTTTCTATTAAGGGCCCATTTTATAGTTTTTCTATTAAGTCCTATAAAATTAAAGTAACTGTTTATATATATATTGTCTGTTTGTTAATGAATAAATGGTTGTTTGTTTTGTGTGCTGAATAAAATGTTTGAATTAGAGAAATTATCGTTATACCCTTTTATATGAACTAAGTGCTGAATAAATATTTAATTGGATAAAAGTAGTGAGATGGTAGATATGTAAAGTAAAATAAAAATAATGACTTAATTTGGAAACCCTCTCCCCCATGACTTTTTCTACAAAGTCATCAATTTATTTTAAACACTAAACAAAATAAACTTACCAATTTATGAATTAAGTCCCTTTAAGTCATAATCAAACACTACCTAAGTCATGCAAAATAAAAATGGTTGTCTAGATAAATGTTGTTTGTGTGTAGATGAATAAATGGTTGTTTGTTTTATGTGATGAATAAAGTGTCTGAATTAGAGAAAATTATTGTTATACCATTTTAAATGAAATAAGTGTTGAATAAAATATTAATTGGATACAAGTGGTGAGAGGGTAAATATGTAAAATTAGAATAAAAGTGATGGACTTAATTGGAAGACACTCGGGTGGTGTTTGAAAACGACTTAATCGACTTAATATGAAAAAAACTGAATTCATTAAGTCATATGAAAACTGTTTGTTTGTGACTTAATAGAGAAAAATGACAGAAATTATTAAGTAATAAAAGTGAGGGTGTCTGCATTAAGTCATCTTTTAATTAAACGTGACTTAACATAAAATTTTAACAAACAAGCGGTCATCGATTTACTTTAAGCACTAAACAAACACTCAATTAATGACTTAACTAGTTTAAAACCCGTGTAATACACAGGCTATATAAGTATTATTGTTATTTAACTCTTACAGTATATTAAAAGCTAATGTCTACGTTTGTATAAACACCCAAGGGCGTCCCTAGAAGATAACAGTATTTTTTGTTGTATTGGAACGATAACAACAATATCTTAAGTCGTCATTAAGAAAACAATTTGCGTTTTGTAGAATCTAACCACCTTTTGATTTGCTAAACAAAAGTCTAAAAGTGACCTCTTGATGAGTATCATAAGAGGCTATTATCACCATTACACATATAGTTACATCGTCCCGAACTTGTTTCACCTATGGGAAAATTTGTCTCAAAACTGGAACAACCATTTTATATATTGTTTTCACTAAATATGTTTAAATTTTGCAAGAAACCATTTCTAAATTGTTTTAGTGTAGACTTCAACCAAGTTATTGTTTTAAATTCCTATAAAATAAACATCTCCTCATTCAGCCTTCCTGGCACAATTAAATGAGCTTGACATGGGTGTCACAATGTTTAACATGTATAGTTTAAGTGAACACCTGTAAGAACCCTATATAACTAATCCATATCACAACCTTAACAGATAACCATGAAGAACTAGAGAGAGAAATATTTAGAAATAAAAATGTAGAAAGAAGGAGGAGGTGGTAGAAGGAAAATGATATTGCATAAAATAATTAACCAACACACACACTCCTTAACAAGCTAGGGAGGGATAATATAGCAGGTAATCCATATGACGCCTAGGGTTCCTTATTGGGCCGGGCTTGACTTTTGTTTGGGCTTAAGGCCCACAACACGGACAATATTAGCATAAAGTCCAAGCCCGTATACCCGACTAGTCTATTACAAAGTTCCTATCACGTAAGACCGACACAACTAAAATGACCATTACATTCTTGTTTAACTTTACATATTTCTAAGGCTAACAATATCCCCTAATGCAAGGGTTATTTTTATCTGACCATTACATTCTTGATCTTGGTGAAGACTTGACTTTATGAGCTTTTCCTTTTTCCGGTCTTGTGTCTTTATCTTGAACTTTATTGTAGTAGACTTTGTTCTTTTATGCTTTGTGATCTTTGATCTTGAGCCTTCGTCTTTTTGACTTTGAGTTTTGAGATATTTAAATCTTACATCATCTCTTGCCGACCTCACACATGTCTTAAAAGCTAGTACTCTCCCCTATTTTATCAAGGCTAACAATCTTTCTTAAAGTAACAATTCTTTGTTTGATTAATGATATGGCAACTTGTTCTTGATGACTTTGAGGAAGTTCTTGATAATCTGAGTTACTGAAGAGTATTATGACCTGTACTGGAGCTTTTATCATGTATTTATCTTTGGCATTTAATGTATGAGCATGTGGCTATAAATGTGACGAAGCTGGAATGAGGTAGTTACGCAATCGTTGATACCTGCATTTATAAGGGTTAACAATAAAGCAGCAGATATGGACGAGTATCTTGTTTACACGTTGAGTTTTGGTAACTATAACCTGCGGTACCGTGAGGACCATTTTACAGTATAAATATTATACCTGCGTCATTCGAATTCGATTCGTGAAATGAATCTCCTTAACAGGTTTTCCAGCTGAAAGTGTGGTTTATCTAGAGCTGACACGTCTTAGAGACGCTAACGAAGCTTTTCGATATTCCACAGTTGTTCCTATATCCGGATCCCATACAAGTAAGGATAACAGACAAATATAGGTGAATCATTAATGCACACTGTGAAGTAAGCAACAACGATTTTGGGTATTTCCCGTCAATTCATAAGACTGGATCGCATTGGATTTCCAGTTATCACATGTTTGATCTTTTACAAAATCTCCCATGTCACCTACCGTAGTGTTGTTTGATGTTAACACTGGAAGGATGTCCATTCGTCATAATGAAATGCTAAAGAGCATCACTTTAAATGTTCTAGCAAGATCACATAGATAATGCGTAGGACTCTTTGTTACAACTTGTGATCTTATTTGTGAACAACAAGCGTATTTTTAACATTATGTCCTAATGAGATTTATATATTGATCTCTTTTGGCTCTAGACTCAGTTTGTGCACTTTGGTTTTAGTAATCGAAGACTCGAGCTGACTGCCACCTTTTCAATATTAACAATCTCGGAGTGAGATGTCAATAGATAACGTGTGTATCTTCGTGAAAAATGAGACAAGTATCTTTCGACTTGAATGGATGGGAAGTGTTGTGCATTGCAACACAGGGTCCATGACAACTATCTTCAATACTAGACATCATCTTTGTGATTATGATAGTTTATGTATTGACCCAGTTTCTACCTGAGTTTTGTAAAGGGATTCTTTCTTTTTACCCTTTACAAATCATTTCTTTTTCATTATTCAACCCTTTTAATTTTTACCAAGACGTCATTACTATTACCATGTTGTGATTGTTCATGTGACAACTCATGTCTTAGTCAACATTATTCCTTTTTCTCATTCTTCTCTAAATCATACTTAAGGACTTCTAATCTAACTATGGAATGTCCATGGGTATATCCCTTCGGTTCTGGTTGGATCATATGACTTATACCTAACCTTAACCACCTTATGACTTCATTGACGTCGTGAGTTAATGTGACAACAAGCATTTTTCTAGTCATGTACATTTATTTTATGTGTTTACGTAAAACCGCTTACGTTGCATTAACATTCCATGCATGCATTTAGTCACCATCTTTGTAAATTTTACACACATATATACATGCATGCAACATTTCAATTTTTGAAAATTGTTTCCCCCTAGACCCACGTCCGCCCCACCATACCCAAACCCACATGTCATTTTGTTTAGTTATCTAACCAATTAGTACCATTTTGTCTTCTATGTACATGTTATCACCCTTGTAAATGTTACATACTTATACTTGCACATTATAGTTGAAAAATTGAAAAACAAATCTTCCCTCCTGGATGCCCACGACACATACAACACACATACACATAACCATGTGTCATCTCCTACTAAGTTGCTAGCTATACTTACACTATGGTACCTCATTTTGTTGCCATGCATAACTATCTAGCACACTTCCACATCTTTTGCTTGCACTAGTACCATATTTGTCCCATTACTAACAACCTTGTCTCATTACCATAACTCTTCCACTATATAAACAAGCAACTAGTCTTCATTTTATCAAAACACAAAATTTTTCATCTCTTCCTTTTTCTCTCTATATCACACGACACAAACACACACACTTTAAGTGTTCATAAAAATTTTCAAGGCTTTTCAAGAAGGTTTGAATAATAGTTTGAATAGCTAGTGGTTTGGTTGTAGTATTTAGGTTATATATATATTGCTCGGGTTAGCATAGATCTTGTGTTCATCCACTTTTTCCATCATCTTTTGTAAGTAAACAAGATCTGATGCTTTTCATACTCATGTTTACATTCTTGCATCTCTTTTTATTACCAACATGTGTTAATACGTAAAAACTTCACTCGAATGCTTAAAACTAAGTTATAATAAGATGTCGACTTTAGAGCTCATAAACTTTATGTAAAAACCACTTTTGCTAAATTGCTTCGTTCCATACTTAATTATATACAACATAATCAAAAATCATAACTTTTTGATGCGTTCTTATAATTTTAGTTTGCAAAATGAAATCGGATTTTGTTGTTAAAAAGTGGCTAAGTAGGCACTTTGTGAGCTATTTTTGGGTACTGTAGAGTTAGGATTTAGAACTCTGAAAGTGATGAGGTTGTAGTAGACATAGTATGCTAAACGTGGCTATTTGGATCACTAAAAATAGACATGTAACGAAGGAGTTACGGCCGTTTAAAAATGGGTAAAAACTATTTCTGAAAAACTGCACACAGCTTAACTGTTGGAAAATTTTTGACATAGCTACTTTGAGGCTCTTTTTGGGTGCTTTAGAGTCCGATTTAGGTAAAAAGTCAGTAGGAACTTTAGATACTCCTCGCAGAGTACTTTTCAAAAAGTCTAGGATCGTGTCAAACGGATAAGTAACGGCTGAGTTACGGCCTTGTAAAGTTGGGTAAAATTCGTTTTATAAAAAGTGTTTTAACAGCTTGTATTTTTGAAATGAATATGAGTTAGATACTTTTGAGCTGTTTTGGGCTTTGATTAGTAAGTAGTGGTAGTTGGACTTTTGGTAGCCCACCTAGGATACTAAATGTTCGAGTCAGAATTAGGCGAAAAGAATAAGAAACGAACGAGGTATGTTCCTCCAAAGTTGGACAAAAACTTTTTTTAAAGTGTTGAAACTTAATATAAAGTGTTGAACTTTTGTATAAAATATGTTTTGATTATAAAACTCAAACACAAACATGTTGAGGTGATAAAAAGTATGTAGAACTCATATGCATGTTGCACGTTTTATTTCCGTAAACTTAAAGCGCACTTTAAATAATTAGGTCGCGGTTAGGATTTGTGCCTTTGCATACTTGCACGTATTCCCGTTGTACGGACTTTGCTTGAGGTGAGTTTCGTAGCCTCACTTTTACTTGTTTTTACGAATATTTTGCAATACTTGAGGTGAGATATATGCTTGCCTTTACTTATGGACACAAGTAGCTTTTAAACTGTTACAGCTTTAGCTTAAGTACTGTTATCTCGCTTTTTGCCCCGTTATCATGAATTATTAGTTACTACGTGTAAGAATGAATGTTGTGAATATATCTATTAGGGTTGACACCCCCGTCCGAGTATTGGTAGCTCTCACTGGATGGACGCATTGCATTTGGGGAACTTGGGTAATTTGGGATGAATACCTACAGGGGGCCACAACTTGCATTGATTTGCAAGACACTATTTTGTAAGGCTTCGGTGTCATGAGCTTAGTGCTAAGTAATAGTAACTTCTTTTTATATGACATTATATGTGTTATAGTGGTCATGCTCTTAAAAACTTATGGTCCGCTTAACTGTTTAATTAAACCTATAAACTCACCAACTTTATGTTGACGTTTTAAGCATATTTATTCTGGGTCCTTAACTGCATTGATAAGCTGCATGCTTATGGAGTCCATGGTCATGTCATCTACTGAGGGTCACATTGCATGGAATTTCTTTATCTTTATTGTTGATTTGTAATAAAACGTAACTTTGCTTCCGTTATGACTAAGTATTTTACTTTATGTAAAACTTTATCTTTAATTAAATCAACGATGTATTTTTTCTAAAATGACTCATATAGAGTTCTTTCCCTTGTATCTTGTGTTCTTGTATTTTGAAGTCACACGCCCTCGGTTATCTTTCCGCTGCATGATTTTGGAGGTGTGACGGTTAATTAGTTGTTGGGTATAGAGATCGAACCCATAAAACCTTTTGAAAATCAATCAAAGTGTTTGATATAAATCAAAACATTTAACACTTTGAAATTTTCATTCTTTTGAAATACTCCCCCTACACATCTGCATCGGTATTCAAAATTATTTTGCACATAGAGATAAGAGTTTATTGCACTTAAACTCTTGAGTCTTATAGATCACATTACTTTTTCTTGATCACATTTTAATCAAATTTCTCCCCTTTAAAAATGATAAATCTCTTAGAATTTTCAATACAAATTAATTCAAATTTGAGACAAGAAAAAGATTCATAGGGAGAAAAATGATACCACATATTTTGCATGAATTATTAGAACATTTTTCATTTCCTCCCCCTCAATTCTACACAATTATGACACCACTTGTTAATTATGACATTATAAATTTCATGTGAAATCGAGATTGAGCCACTATTATATGTTATAAACAAAATGAGAAAGCTAGTTATGTCAAAGTGTGTTTATATCTAAAACGGATGGTCACTAGGCCACTGTCGTGGTTTTTGATTTCTTAAGACCGGATGTAGCTTCGATCGATGGAGCGCTTGTCAATATATACACACTCGTCGACAACTATTTTTAACATTTAATATTTTTCACTTGCTTAAACATTTGAAATGTTTTAGACACACTAAAATAGACATTTAGAGAATGTGTCTAAAAGCATTAAAACTTGGTTTTGAAAGCTCTCCCTTAAATTGATCCACTTATAAAAAAATGATTTGACTTTTGAAAGTTTCGTAAGAAAGGAGTGTTGAACACACAATTTTGAAAGATAACACTTATTGAAAGATACCATAAGTATTTGACATTTAAAGCACTTGAAAATTGTGTTCAACTATCTTGAAAAAACAATGTTACTTAAGCTCTAAAGACTTTGAATGTCTTTTGATTGATGTTTTGCATCTTTGTCAGCTCAAGTCTGAGAAGTTGTAAATTTCTCGTTATTAAGGATAAATCTATGTGATTCAGATTTCCCTTTGACATTTTTGTCTGGGTTGTAATCTGAATTATGTATCGATCTCAAAACTTTGAATGTTTTGATTAATATGCTTTAGACCGAAAAGACTTCTCTTTTCGTTGTTAATGATAAGCGCACCGAAACGTAAACCTTCCTTTACGTTGGAGTACGGCCACAGTCTGAAGTAATTGCAGGCCATTGAGAAAAGTAGAAATGACATGTTTTAAAACGTTTGAACTTTTGCTCGAACTTTATTTACACACCCATGTCAATGTTAATCGACATTTCTAGATACATAAATATTATCAATTCCAAGAGACATGTCGAGAAAATTCTTTTTTGTTATTTTTGAAAATTTTCTGATTTTGTATTTTGTTTTGAAAGATTTTCTATTTTTTATATTTTGTTTTTCTTGGTTTTATATTTTTGTATTTGATTTTTTTAATAATTATATACAAGTTGATGTTTAATAGATATTCAAGCAGTTTCCTTTGCCAGAGCCTCCAGTTCTGCTGGATTCAAACATCTCGGCCTACTAGATACTCAAACCTTCCTTTTGAAAGAGCTTTCATAAATAGGTCCGCTAACTGGTAATCAGTTCCAACAAAGTACAATTCGACTATACCATTTTTGACTTGCTCCTTGATGAGGTGATATCGAACATCGATATGCTTGGTGCGGGAATGCTGAATCGGGTTGCACGAGATGGCTATGGATGCCTTTTAGTCATAATACATTGGTATTTTATCATAGTGGAAGCCATTATCTGTCAGTTGAGTTCGCATCTGAAGGACTTAAGCATAACAGGCAGATAGAGACACATACTCGGCCTCTGCTGTTGACATTGCAGTGCAGTCTACTTTATTAACAACCAACTCACTAGCTTGTCACCTAGGAATTGAATCCTACCAAATGTACTCTTACACTTATCTAAGCAACCTGCGTGATCAACATCCGAAAATGCGATTAATTCAAAACTAGAGTCCTTCGGATACTAGAGTCCCATGTGAATGGTCTTCTTTAAGTGTTGAAATATTCTTTTAACCTCCTTGAGGTGCTTTTTTGTAGGCCTTGCCTGATAGCGTGGTAAGAAACACGTTGCTTGCACTAAATCTGGTCTGCTAGCTGTCATATACATGAGTGACCCAATCATGCAATGATATTTTGTTTGATCTACGGGTGTACCACTTAAATCTCTCTCCAGCTTAGGTTAAGTAGTCAATGGTGTACCAATGATATCACAATTGTCCATGTTACGCTTCTTAAGGATGTCTAAGCGTATTTTGCTTGGTTGATAAAGATACCTCGTGGGGATTGGTGAATCTGAAGTCCTAAAAATAACTTCAATTCCCCTAACATGGACATTTCAAATCTATTGTGCATAAATTTTTTAACCTTTTTAGAAAGTTATAGGATTGTTGACCTAAAAATTATGTCGTCTACATAAATTTTCACTAGCAGTATGTCATCCACGTATCTTATTGTAAACAAGGTTGGGTCGATAGTACCTTTTGTAAAACCTTTTAAAACTGGGAATTTTAAGAGTTCATCGTACTATGCTCTTAGAGCCTGTTTCAGTCCATAGAGTGCTTTCCTGAGGCGGTAGACTATGTCTGGATAATCTAGATCAACGAACTAGTCTGGCTGATTTGCATTTAATTCTTCTTTTAAATGACCATTAAGAAAAGCCGTTTTGATGTCTATTTGGAATATAGGAAATGACTTGTGTGCACCATAGGCAATGAAAATCCGAACAGCTTCCAATCGAGCAATTGGTGCAAAAGATTCTTCGAAGGCGATACCCTTTTCCTGACAATATCCATTGCCACTAGACGCGCCTTGTTGCGAATGACAATGCTCTCTTCATCTTTCTTGTTCTTCCATAACCATTTTAGACTAATAACTGTTTTGCCAAAAGGGTTGTCAATAAGTTCCCACACACTAAGTATTTCGAACTGATGAAGTTCTTCCTACCTTGCTTCAATCCACGCATGATCAACCATTGCTTCCTTGATGTTATTTGGTTTAGCAGTACTCACAGTGAGTGCAAACATACACATTCCTAGATATGTAACAAGCTGTCTTCTTGTCTGAACTGGTTTTAAAAGATTTCCATGGACTTTTCCCAATGGATGGTCTTTAGTCCAATGGTATTTAGAAGGATTTCTTTGGTAGAATTCATGCATGTTTGATGGATCGACTGGACGTGAAGATGAT
Source organism: Tanacetum coccineum (assembly GCA_026074375.1). NCBI lineage: Eukaryota > Viridiplantae > Streptophyta > Magnoliopsida > Asterales > Asteraceae > Tanacetum > Tanacetum coccineum. Next base: position 48,068 of record BQNB010021696.1, on the reverse strand, counting down.
TCACCAACTCCTGTTACCGGTGTAGCAAAAGGATTGATAAACTCATATGCGTCAAACTGTGCATCATCTGCTTGATTAGTGTTATCTTCTTCAGCATGAACTTTTGAAGTTTGAGTTGTTAGATCATGTGTATTTTGAACAATCAAATGAGGTGATTATGCAGCAACCGGTGTTGTTATAGATTGGGTTGTATGTTTTTTTATCAGAGACAGCGGAAGGCTTGGATACAACTTCATTCTCCCCTTTGAAGTATCCATCAAACATTAGATTGAACAATAATTCTAATTCTGACATTGATTGACTATCTGTTGTATTGGAAACACAAAAAGTGTCGGTCACTTCCAAGTTGTAATAGGTCTTAGCTCGTAGATTGCGTCATGTTAAGTATAGAAGCTAATCCGGCCCAAGGCCTATGGGAAGCCCATCATAGCCCATGGGTCGGCCATCATGTAACTATATAAGCCCTCTCCTAGCCTTGGAGAGGGGTTGGTTGTTTCATTTTCCCATTTTCCACATAGTAATAACACTTCATCCATTCCATATACTTTCTCTCACTAAACATCACAACCCATATCTCTCTATCTTGTTCTTGGTAGATCATTAGATTACATGTTTCTTCATGTTGTAGCTGTTAAAGGAAGATTATCTTGAACATGAGTAAAACTTAATGGTTCATGATATGGTTGTTCAAGTGTGTTTTGTCATCAAGGCGTGAGGCCTAAATCGTTGTGTTCAGACGCTATTGTTAGACGTTGTGGTGCGAGGCTTGAACTATCTTAATCAAACGTCATTTCTTGCATTTCGTCAAAATTGACATGAATAGTTTCAACTATCATTATGGTTCTCTTGTTGTAGACTCTATATCCTTTCGACTGAGTATAACATCCCTAAAAAATACAAGCATCCCCTTTTTCTTTCATCTTGTCCAAGTTCTCCCGTCTCTTACAATGTAACATGTGAAATCGAAGACGTAAAGAAGTTTTAGATTGGGTTTCCTCTTGTTTATTATGTGATATGGTATCATTCGTGTCTTGGGATTTTGAGTGAACGGTTTTGTGTAAAACATGCAGTTGCGATTGCTTTAGCCCAGAAGAAGGGTGGAAGTTTAGCGACCCTTAGCATTGTTCAAGTATCCTCAACGAGAGTACGGTTCCTCTTTATGAGTGAACGATTTTGTGTAAAAATTAAATAATGACATCTTTTGTGATCGAAACTAAACTTTCTGTTGTACCTACTTAGGATTCTATGTAGTACTTAGGACTATTGGGGCAGCTTAGGACTGCTGCACCAAATGTAGGAACACTACCCGTTTTAAACATATCATGTTACGAAGGTCTATAATATGTTGGAATAATGATTCCCATCCCTTTTGGATTTATAACATTGCGCATATAATACGGTTAAAAAGCAATCTTACATAAACGAAATAAGCAAATAATGCTAAAACATAATATATAAAGCTAATAGAATTAACACCACAAGAAAAATAGCATTCTCCAAAACATTACATATCAATACATATGCCCATAACTTTGTACATACAACTACCTACAATTACAATATACTAAACTAAACAACCTCAAAAATCATCCAGCCTACCCAAACCCTACGAACATCAACATACTCCTATAGCTTAGCAAAACAACACCATATAACGATTCATCACCCTAAAAATATGCCACCTTTTGCGGCGCACACAAAATTGAGATTCAACCACCATCGACCTAAACCACTCGAGCTTTTCGATATCTTGAAGCTGAATCTCTTTTAAATAAGAAACGGCCTGAGTAATAAGCAACCGATTACCAAGAGCATGCACAATCGCGATCATCGATTCACATTGCCGCATCCATTCAATTAACTTAAAACAACCAGCGTGAAGCAATGAACCCCAATGCTCTTCTTCTAACATCTCCCTTTGGAATACGGCCACCAAATGACGAGACAAAAAAATAGGAGGCGTGTTAATAAACTTCTGCTTCATGCTTTTTTTTGTGCCCTACAAGACTTATGCCAACAAATGTAACAAACCAACCCATTAATGAAGTAGATAAGTATCACTTCAACATAAATTCACGTTGTATTAAAAAAATTATAAATAAGGATATATAACTTACAAAAAAATGACATAAACACGTTCAGATACTTGTACGAGACAAAGGTATACACAGTTCCAAAAAACGACTTTCTCAAAAAAAGGTCAGCAAATGCTCCGCAGCAAAGCGCGGGCACCTAACATCTCGTTTTAATAGTTTATGAGAGAAATGAGATAATTTATTTAGATGTAACTGAATTTTGTTGAATATTGCGATGTTTTGCGAATTTTTTCAAAAACAACTCTTTATATAATCCATTGGATTAACAACTTTATCATTTCTTAAACTATAAATTGGTCTATGATAACAGGCATATGATAATATTACCTAGGAAACACTACACAAGATTGGGACAACTATTTGACGATCACAAGCAACAATGCACTCATTTGAAATCCAGGACAAGTATTCTCATGAACAATCAACATAGACATGTAATTATTTAACAGATTCATTGTATTATTAGATACATTATACGAGAAACTTAGTTACTTCCATTTTGTAGTTTTATTTATTTTTTTCTCTTTATTTCACGGCTGCTTTACATATATTTAAGACTTGACATGTATAATAATAAAGTTAACCCGCCCATCGGACGGGCTATGAAACTAATATACATATATATAAGATTAGAATACACCGGTGATGTAATTTATATAAAAAATGTCATATTTTGCGATGACACAACATATTCACTTATTTAAGTTCAAAACTTAATTAAATGATTTAGTGGTAAGTTCTTTGGCTTTAAAACAAGAGGTCAAATGTTCAAAACTCGCTACACACTTAAAGGTGACCTCTGAAAGGGTCGAAAACAGTGACATGATTAAATTAATGAAGTCGTGTACATATAAGTCAAAAAAGCTCCCCCTTCCCAAATACATACTATATTATAAAACATTTAAGACATTTTATTTTTAGAAAGCCTTAAAACATACAGAATTTTAAACTTACTTATTATGGAAATATAAGAATGTGCAATCTTGACCATCCATCTCATTTTAGGTAACCACATCTTAAAGTGACATGTGTCACTTCTTAATTAAAAAATCACATTTATTTTTATATTGAACTATCTTATTATCTATTTATTTTTTTATGATATAATTTCACCATATTTTTAAAAATTTTGTGCGCTTTAATTCAACATCCATTTTAATATACTTTTATTGATTTTTAATTTTTTTCATTTTTAATATCTCCAAAACTGTTGTTTTACGCGGATACCATGCTAGTAATCTGAAAAAAAATCCACATCCATTTACCCAATTAGTCCAAAATTTAAACATGCCATTTCAGTCAAATAGTAAATTAGGATGTGTTTGTTTTTGCCTAAAACATCTAAACCACGTTTGACGTCTGACCATTCAGACGCGGTCAGACATAATTGTTGTGTTTTTTTCATTTAGATTAAGAGGCGGTAAGATATATCTTGTCTGATCCGGCCAGATTATAAAAAAGCAAACAACATTATTTCATTCAGATTCAGACTTTATAACCGCCTCTTACCAGTAAGATGTGGTAATCAAATTCAGACCTAAAATATTTTAATGAAACAAACACACCCTTACACTGTGTTCACGAGTTACATTTAATGAAGAAAATGAAAAAAAATAAAAAAGAAACATAAAAAGTTGTATTTTCGAGTATCATTTAAGAAGAAGAAAAAAAAAAGGAAAGTTAGTTGTGTTTCCACCCAAAATTGAGAGAAACTATTTACATTACTTTCATTTCCTTTCCTTTATAAATAAAGCTTAAAAACACAGTGTTAGTGACTCAAAATGCAAATAACCTTTTAATGTCGTGACATCCCACCCACACTATTGCACGATAAAAAAACGAACCGATTTAAAAACAGAAAGGTGATGCGTTACAATTGAGGACCTTTTGAAACTGCTTCACAACCAAAACCAACCAACCCCCTTCAAAAATCTCCCTCCCTTCACTTTCCGATCAAATTAACCACCATGGCCGAAACTAATCGAATATCCGTCTACGAAGCTTTAGGATCCGGCACTGGTATATATATACCTCTCTCATTTCAATTCGATATTATTATAATATCATTGATTATTTGATCTAACTGTTTCTTTCTTTTTATTATACTATAAGTTATTGTTTATAGTTTCTGTTAGAATTATCGAATTAGAGTATAAGTTTGATTGATCAACTTATATGAATATTTTGTTGGTAGTAATCGAATCACATTTACGTTTCACCGATTAGAAATGTTGTTTTACATATTTTTATTGACTGATTTAATTATTTTGACAATCTTATTGTTCCCGGTTTTAGACCGACTACATCCACCACCACGCGTGACCATGTTTATGGTGGTGTAGATGACCAAACCACCACCACGCGTTTTGGTTTTAGCTTGTAATAGGAAACCACGCGTGACCATGGTGCTGTATTACATGCAGTCTTACAGTAGCTGATACATTGGTATACTAATCTGACTAGAGCTATAGGTTTGTTTGATACATTGTCATGATAATGGGATTACGGTCTAGGTTTGTTTGACGAGTCGATTGCAATGTGAATGCTATTGACTGATTGTTATAATCTTGTTGTTCTTGATTCTATTATGTGCAATGACTGATTATTTATTGATTGATTGAGATGATCTTGTCGTTGATGATGTATTGTGTGGGTTTAGTCAGTGGCGGACCCAGGAATTTGGATTGTGGGGGGCAAAAAATATTTTTTGACAATAGCAAAAAAATGCGGCCAAAAAAACTAGGGATCGGAATGAAAAATCGAGTATTGTTACTTACAATTGAAGGATTTACAAGGCTTTAGAGTGTTAAATGTTGGGCTTCGTGTGTGAGTGGGGGGGCATTTTATAAAAACACTCCAAAAAAAAAAATTACACTATAATCTCATTTTTTTTGTCTAGCCATGGAGGGCACCGCCCCCCCTACCCTAAACCATAAGTCCGCCCCTGGGTTTAGTTATAGTTTCATGGTGTTGCAGTTGCCGAGACATCGTTAAAACTTATAATAATGGAATTACCGATTAGGTCTGTTTGATTGATTCGTTGTAACAATCTTATACTTCTTGACACTCCTATACTACTTTCCATATCAAGGCTGCTGTTTGTTTTGATTGATCGGTTGAGATGATTTTGTTGGTTTTGACATACTGTGTGAATTAAGTTATTGTTTCTTGCTGTTGATGTTGCAGTTGCTGATACATTGTTATGGAGGAACGTTTACGGTGGAGTCGTGTTGTTTATCGGCTCAACCAGTTTGTGGTTGCTCTTTGAAAGAGCAGGATATAGTTTCTTAGCGTTTGTCGCTAATACTCTACTGCTTTTGGTTGTTATTCTGTTTTTCTGGGCAAAGTCGGCGTCTCTTCTTAATAGGTGTGTATATTTTGGTTTACAATGTTTTTTTGTATCGTTTATAAGGTTATAGTAGAATTTTGATTGTATATGTGTAACTGCAGACCTCTGCCACCGATTCCTGATTTGGATATATCAGAGGAATCAGTTCTCGTTGCTGCTGATGAGATGCGAGTGTGGATTAATAGTGCTTTAGCTCATGTGCATGAAATTGCTGTTGAAGGAAACTTGAGGACTTTAATTTTGGTATAATTTTTTGAATTTTATCTGTTTGTACGCGAACTATGTTTTTGAGCTTTACTTGTATAATGTGGTTTGAAATTTCAGGCTGCTTTGGGCTTATGGTTGGTGTCGTATATCGGTAGTCTGTTTAACTTCCTTACACTGATCTATATTGGTGAGTCAGTTTTCTGTATTATAAAGGTTTAGCATGCAATCATTAATGGTCTCTTTATTGACTTGATAATTTATCTTGATTTTACATCAGGGGTTCTTCTTAGTTTGTCTGTTCCGTTCTTGTACGAGATGTTCCAGGCTCAAGTAGATGAAAAGCTGATATTCGTACATGAGAACATGGGCCCAGTATTCAAGAAAGTTGATCTCATCTTGGAAAAAATTCCAATGTCGCAAAAGAAGCAAAAGAAGACTGATTAGGCTAATGGTAAGCACACAATTACCCTCCCTTCTTATAGAAAGGAAAAACAAAGGAAAATACTGTGATATGCGTGTTTAGGTGCTTCGTAATATCATTGAGTATTTTTTTTGGTAACGAGTGTTTTTGTGGTAAGTTGATCTTGCTTGTTTTTACTTACACTTAGGATCAACTATCAAGTTAGTCAAAGAATATTCAAGTGCACTATGGATGAAATATGTCTCATTAATGGTCGTTTTTCATTTTTACCGCCCCTCTACTAAATTTGGATTCAAGTTTTTTAACTGTCGTCTTTGAGGCTCTAGTGGAACATTGTGCATGGATTGTGGTATTGATTATATAGAAGACACAAAGACGAGTATCTGTGGGTGCCTTAAGTTGGACTTTAGAGTGTTCGCCAAACGTAGTTCTTGTTTGACTTTGGAGCCTTTCTTTATTTGCACCATGTATGTGATACGATCCAGATTATTAGTATTTTAATTATTAATTAGATATGGTTTATTTTTAGATAAGATTAGGAGGTGACTTGTTTTACAAGAGTAGGGTCATTATAAATAGATGATTAAGGCTGTAATTCTTATGTTGTGGAATGATAATGAATATTGATTTGCTAATCAATTGGGGGGGTCGGTTTATCTCATTAATATAAACCATCGGGGGGTCGGTTTATCCCATTAACATAAGCCATCTATCTTGTTTATTTTCTTCTCTTTATTCCATTATCGATTCGGTTCGTATCAGTTTGCCCCATATCGTATGGGTCATGCCAGGGGTACTGACACTGCACACATTTTGGCTGCCAACAAATACTACATTCCTGTCACACGCATATAGTTTTGCATATTCTGCTGTTATATTGAATAGGTAGTATGATAAGACTCGGCTGTAAGCTAAGTAAATACAAATAAGATAACAGGAATAATGTACACAATAGTTTTGATTGACTTTGTAACTCTCTTTAATCAATCAAATATAACATAAAAGTTTTTTTTTTTAATTTCTTATTTATATATTCTCTTAAGTCTTAACACTAATTTATATCCTGCTACAACTACTATTCTAATTTTTATCTGAAAACATTACATAAAATAACATTGATAATACTGATATATCCAAATACAGTAAAACATACTTACTTTACTTTTATCTACCCCCTTCCATGTCATCTTATATTTGGGACCAAAGAATTCATGAATAAGATTATCATCATGAAGTAGATGACTGAAAGTTTCAATACTGTGCTCTTAACCATGGATTTTACAAACAGCACTTAGTCTAGCAAGTGAAGGTGATACGGATCAAGGAGGAAGCCCACTTAGCCCAACCCAAGCCGGGCCCACTGAAAGTGGCTAGGGTCGGCTGAATGTTTTGAAGATCCAATCCAACCAAAACTTCCTATCCAAGTTATTTATTTCAGTCTTTTATTTGATTGTTATCGTTTCCTTTTTTTAGAATTATGTTTCTATTTTTGTTTGCATCTTTTCCTATTTAAAGGGTTGTATTCCCTGGTTGAAAAAACACAGTTGAATAAAAGAATTTCTTTTCGAAACAAACTTTGTTTCTTGTTCATTCGGTTGGCCGGAGAACAACACCGACGATCATACTTGGTTGGCCAAGAACGATTGCCGCTAGGGTTACGCCTAGGTTTGCCGTTTTTACCCACTCGTATACGAATCCGTATCAAGTGGTATTCAGAGCTCAGGGAATCTCAAGATGTCGGGGAACGAAGATCATCATCGCCAAGGTCGTAGATTCGCCGCCGGAGGCAACGGGCATGACGGGCGTGATCCTCGCGATGTCGAGATTGAAAGACTTCGTCAACGGGTTCGTGAACTTGAAATCAATCCGTTCGATAGATACGAAAGACAGTATGAAGACACACCAACCGACTCAGCTGTCGAAGAATATGAAAACGAAGGTGGTGAATTCGAAAAAAAAATTCACCAGCGTCATCCACGCCAGCCGACCCCTCTCCAACGACACCGTCGGCCGTTCCCGGCACCACCACAGGCTGATCCGATCCGCTCTTTGGGTATTCGCACAGAAATCCCAGAATTTGAAGGACGTTTATGCCCGGATGATTTTCTTGATTGGTTACGCACGGTGGACCGTATATTTGATCTTCGTGACACACCTGATCCTATCAAGGTAAAACTCGTTGCTATTCGATTAAAAAAGTCTGCTTCTTTATGGTGGGATCATGTGCAAAATCAACGGTACCGGGAGGGTAAACATCGGGTTGAATCATGGGACAAGATGAAGCGGCTCATGAAAAAAAAGTTCTTGCCCGTGACTCACAAGCAAGATTCGTATGTGGAGTTTCACACCCTCAAACAACAAACCCTTACGGTAGAGGAATTTATTTAGACTCACAATGGCACAGAATCGTACAACGTGCAGTTTCACACCTCAAACACAAACCCATTACGGTAGAGGAACATTACATTGCTAGAGTTTGAACGTAAGTCGTAGATGCGTTCTGTCTGGCGTAGTAGGAGAGACAAGAACAAACTATTAGCAACACTATTTTGAGGGTTTAGTCTTCTACTGAATTCTGAGGTTTGTTTATTTGCAACAATATTACCGTTCATGATGTTTGTAGGTTGGCACTCAAAGTGGAAAAACAGCTATCGGCAAAACAGAAAACAACAACTCGTTTTGGCTCTTCTAGCCGTGCACCACAGTCGGCTACAGGCCCTGTTCGGGTCGGCCCAATCAAAGCCGACCCACCAGCCCTTACCGGCGTCTCACCAACTCCAACAACCTCCTCACTCCGTTGTTTTAAATGTCAAGGAATAGGTCACTTAAAGAGGGATTGTCCAAATAAACAAGTCCTCACACTTATTGATGAAGCTGATCCACTTTATGACACTGAAGACGAGGTCGAGACTGAAGTTGTTTACCCTGATCGGGGTGAGCTCCTTGTTACCCTCCGATTGCTTAACACTGCTGTCCTTGATCAAGATGACGATACCACGTGGCTCCACTAATATTTTTTTCGTACTCCGTAGCATCAGCATCAGGGTAAGGTTTGCATTGAAATTATTTGATGGCCACGAAGTTTGACAGAATATGGACTGTCTACCACCATAGTTGAAAAAATTGGTCTTCCAATACACGACATCATCCCAAACACCCGTATAACTTAACTTGCTCAAAAAGGGCAATCTTGTCAAAGTTATACTCACACTTGACTACGTAGCACCTTTTCCATTATGCAATAAGTATAAACCGGACGAAGTTTATGGTGTGAGGTTAACCCGATGACGCATGACATGTTATTTGTTGGGAGCTCCATTGGTTTACGACCAGACAGTAAAACATGATGCTAACGAAACACTTACACATTTAAAAAAGATGGCGTTAGTATCACGTTAGCACCCTTAAACCCGAAGATGCTCCACCCGATCGCGTGTTTGATAGTCTAAAAACCGCGCTTTGTGGCTTGTAAAGAGGTTGTCCCCACTTGAGTCTTTGGGGCTGTTAATGTGAGAAAAACCCGTCCCCCGGCGCTGCCCACTTAGTCGATGGTTTCCGTTGCTCAACGAGTTTCACGATAGTTATTCCCTGAAGAAAATCCACAATCCGGGGTTACTTGTGAAAACGTTAGAAAATCCATCATAGTAAAAGACTTCTTTTTAGCCCACGGGAGCCAGTCTTATACCACAATATGCCTGCTATAGGATTAAGACCCAACAGAATTTTGCGAGAAATTTCATCGGCAGGATACCGAACTATTGGAGAAAGAGGGCTTATATCGGAAAGCAGATCCGTGTGCGGACCCCCTAACTTGTTCTAAACCATTGATGGGCACGTTTCCTCATTGTATTTGTATAGTCGGAGCGGGTTAATAAAAATTTACTAATAAAAGTATCGATTTCCCAATCCCACGGTTTATGATCTTGACCCCCTACAATGGAGCAAGTGTCTTTCTAAAATTGACTTAACGAAGGTGGCAACCAATCAGATCCGTATTGCGTTCCCGAGGGGACGAGTGGAAAACCGCGATGCCCAAAACAAGAGAAGGGTTGTACGAGTGGATGGTCATAGCCCTTCGGGATAGTCTAACGCACCAAACGTTCATGTAGGTTGATGAAACATCTATTATTAAAAAAAGTTCATCGGTCGGATGTGTCGACGTTTATTACGAGACAATTTGGTCTTTTAGCAACAATGAAGCTTAACCTCCTTCGCCACCATCCGAGAAATTTTTTTGGTTCTAACGCACTCAGAAACTATTTGCAACCGAAGAAAAATGTCCACTTCGAACTCAGGAAGTTATATTTTTGAGGGTTATTTGATTTCAGGAACGGGCATTCTATGGATACAACAAAAATCACAGCCATGGTCTGCCGCCCCGCCATACATCATTACATGACTATCGCCAGCAGCTTTCACGGTGTTGGCGTCGATTTTAAAAAAACCGCCGTTTTCATTCGGGGGTTTATGTACGATTGTTGCCTCCGATTACGAAGTTTAAAAAGTAGCAATTTTGTGGAATACGGCAGCCCATCGAACCTGTTAACAAACTCAAAACACATCTCATTACCGATAGCTCGGTGTTGGCCTTGCCAAACTTTGGAACACAGTTTTTTCAGGTGGAGTGCGAATCTTCCGGCTCGGAATTGGTGGTGTTCTCAGTCAGTAAACAACCTATGCTTTTTTTTTTCGGTGAGAAACACAATGACACAGACGGCGTTTATAAGCACGTACGATAAAGAAATTTATGCCTTGTTTCGCAGTCTCGAGTATTGGCGACAATATTTTTAACCGCCGAGTTATTATTTTGTATTCCGACCACCAAGCCCCAAGTTTCTATTCAAGGACAAGCTAAGTTAGAAACCAGCCGGCAATGCCAAATTATGGTGGAAAACGCATCAGGTTTTTCTTATTGTCAACACATAAAGCTGGATCACCAACTTCGGTGGCTGATGCTCTGAGCCCGCCGCCCAGCGTTATTAACCTTCTACTTCTTATTTCAGTTTTCGGGGTTTGCTCCTTAATGCACACTTATATCAAGAGCATGAACCTGACTTTGAAGAGTTTGAGTGGAAAAACAAATTCATGGTGGTATTTTTCGTGACTAATTGTACGCGGGATGGTTTTCTATTCAACGGTGGCGTCGTTTTATGTGTTCTCCGATTCTTCTTCGAGAGGGAGGCTATTATATTAGAGTAGCCAACAGGGTGGGTGCACTATGCTGGTCATTTTTGAAGAGCAAAAACAGCCCCTTGGTGTCGATCGATTTTATTTGGCCCAAATTGAGGCTAGGGATGCAAAAAAGTGTATTAACTCGTTGTCGTGTGTGCCATATGAGCCAAGACGCATTCAACACTAATCAGGGTCTTTATACTCCCTTACCTACGCCTGAAGGTCCTTGGGAAGATGTTAGGTTTCGTTTGTTTTTTCAGAGGTTTTACCTCTTCATCTTCAAACCATGTCTGCAAAAAAGACTGGCATCTAAAGCCTTTATTTACAAAGAAATGTATAAAACCCATGTTGTTTTTTATTCTAGAAGAAGAGGTTTGGTGTCTAGAAAAGAGAGAAGAAGAGGGTTTGTATTAGAAGAAGAAGAGACGAAGAGGTAAGAATGAAAATTTTATCGTCTTAAATATAATGAAGGAGGTTAGAAGAGCTTTTTTACCCCACTTTATCCACTGCAAAAAAACAAACAAAAAAGCTCTTCCCGCTTCAGACAAAAGAGGTGAGAAGAGGTTAGAAGAGGCGAAATTGAAAAAACAAACAAAGCCCTAGATAATGATTTTGTCCTGGGCCTTGCATTAACCACAACACAGAAATATACCATCATGGTAGTAGTCGTTGAGACCGTTTCACAAAAAAAATGGCTCATTCTATCCCGTGTTCTAAGACATTAGACTCCTCCCAGGTACTCGACTATATTTTGCCTGAAATTAGTGCGCTTACACGTGTGCCGCGATCTATCCTAGACCGAGACGTTAAGTTATCGATGCCATTACATCTGGCGTACGTTGTGGAAGCGATTGGGGGCTAAGCTTCATTTTAGTAGTTCGCACCATCCTCAAACAGATGGACAAACCGAGGTGACCAATAGAAGTCTTGGAAGTTTACTTCGTTGTTTGGTGGGTGATAAACCAAAACAGTGGGATGTTGTTTTACCACAGGCTGAGTTCGCATATAATCGGTCCAATCACAGCTCTACGGGTCGTAGTCCATTCTTTGTTGTGTATGGACGCAATCCTTTTACTCCTCTTGATTTGGCTCCTATGGTGGGTGATGGTTCAGTTAGTGCCGAGGGGGACGAGCGTGCCCGTCAGATTCAAGAGTTACATGCACAGGTTCGCGAGCAGATCATCAAGCACAATCTACAATACCAAACTCCGTGGAACAGCACGTAAGCAGGTACCTATGTTGAAGAGGTGATCTTGTGTGGATACATTTGAGACGTGCCCGGTTTCCCCAGGGTCGTTTTGGTAAGCTCCACCCGCGCGCCGATGGTCCGTTTCGTATCTTGAAGAAAATTAATGATAATGCATACAAGGTGGAGTTGCCAGGTCACTATGGTGTTTCTGATACTTTTAATGTTGCTGACCTCTCTCCGTATACGCCCAACGCTGACTTTGATGATGACTCGGGGTCGAGTCGTTTTTTAGAGGGGGAGGATGATACGGATCAAGGAGGAAGCCCACTTAGCCCAACCCAAGCCGGGCCCACTGAAAGTGGCTAGGGTCGGCTGAATGTTTTGAAGATCCAATCCAACCAAAACTTCCTATCCAAGTTATTTATTTCAGTCTTTTATTTGATTGTTATCGTTTCCTTTTTTTAGAATTATGTTTCTATTTTTGTTTGCATCTTTTCCTATTTAAAGGGTTGTATTCCCTGGTTGAAAAAACACAGTTGAATAAAAGAATTTCTTTTCGAAACAAACTTTGTTTCTTGTTATATCGGTTGCCTAGAGAAAAACACGACGATCCATAACTTGGTAGGCAAGAACGAAATGCCGCTGAGGGTTACGCCTAGGTTTGCCGTTTTTACCCACTCGTATACGAATCCGTATCAGAAGGAGTCTATACTGAAGGGTGAAGATTGTCAACTTATATTCATCTTTTAACTCTTTGGTGATTATCTGTACTACTTTTTTTTTCTAGGCATAAGGGTGAGGTACTCATTTGGTTACATTTGGTTATGAATGTTTCATCGATTTTTTCCACATCTAAAAGATATAGGCTGCTCTTGTCACTCAGCCCTCATTGCGATTTGGAGGAGTTAGAACTGAGATTATAGTTGCGTAATTACAATTGGATGATGCAGAAACCTTTTATGCTGGACTAAGGTGCGAGAGCAGTGCCAGTAATGTGTATAGAGCTGATTTGTTTTTACACAAGCCTTTTTCAGTGTTTAGTATCACCCCGTCATTTATAGCAACCTTGGATGTAGCTGTCTTCACTTTGAGTGTTAAGTATGTGGTTTCAGTACCTGTGAGCGCCTCCATACATATACTGCTTAATAGAGTTTATTGTGTGTTTTCCTTTTTTTTCCCTTCTTTTAAGGGCTTAGGGTTATCGTCTTCTTATACGTGTTTTAATTTTAAGTATATGATACTTCCGCTTCAAATGTCTTGGTTTGACTTTTGAATATCAAACCCAGTGCTTCTAAACAGAACCAAAATGGAATTTTTGCATCTTACAACATCTTTTGTTTCAAACGTTAATAAACGCATCTGTTCTGAAGTTAAAAAGCTGTCTTATGCCTCTAAAAGGAAACGGGTTGCGGTTCCTCTTTTACTACCATTGACCTAGTGAATGGATTGTTACTAAGGCCTCATCAATTCAGTATGAGTACTGTTACCGTTTAGTTCTTGGATGATTGAGTCTCATTTAATATGTATGCGATAGTTACAATAAGACCTGGACGATTATCCCTACCCTCGGTAGCTTATGAGTTTACGACCATCCCTGGGCGGGTACAGTTTCCTTCTTTTTTCCTTGTAAACGTCCAAATTCGTGCAAGTGTGTCCAGACCCCCCCAAACTAATTTGATGAGGAATCCAGGATATATCCACTTGCTTGCTTGTTGCCTGGTGCTTAAGGTTATTTGCTTTTTTTTTATGTCTTCAGGTCTCTTGCTCCAGTTGCTTTCAAATCACGACCCTTGGAAGAATTGACAGACATGATTACTGATGGATCTTAAAAGGCGATACTTTGTTTTTGATCTTTCCACTAGTGCTTACTAACTTCCGGATGCTGAAAGTTTTTGACAATTTGTTTTTTACTAGAACGAAACATTTACATGTTGGAAGGTTTTTTGGAAATGATGTTGGAAGGTTTTTTGGAACAGATGTTGGAAGGTTTTTTAGGTACCAGGTCTGAGTAGTTATGTGAATTACCTGTTTGTGTATGTAGTTTTCGGTATTCTGGTTCAGACAGGTGACCTTATAATGGTTGGTAGTATAGTGTCTTTGGATGTATTGGCTGCATACTTATTGAAATGTTTGCTGAAGGTAACACAAAAGCTGAGACCAGTAGCAACACATCTACTTATATTTTACATTGGAGGAAAACACTTGATAAATTGCTGATACCCGAATACTTGATGGTAAGGCTCACTAGATAAAGGGTAAACATTGATCAGCCTAAAACTTATTTTGCGAAAACTAGCAATAGTAACCATATTACTGTAATTGTTTATGGAAGTAGCTACAAACCACTGAGGTGAAGACTAATAAGACGGTGTCAGTTTGATGTGAAGACTAATAGGCAGAGAGTGAGTTTGAAAATGAACTCGAGATTGGTGTCAGTTTGATGTGAAGACTAATAGGCAGAGTGTGAGTTTGAAAATGAACTCGAGATTGCAACGAGGGTGATAATATGGTGCTAATAATGGTATATATGCAATTACTCAGCAAGTCAGCAGCACCTTGTTAAATAATAAACGTATCAAGAAATTTGCTTGACGATTTGGAACGGTAGAAGCCTAGAAGGTGTAAATATAAATCGAGCTTGTCTTTTTTAAAGAGCGTCATCTGTAGAAAGTCATTTGGTTGTTTTTCTGAAATGTATGTATTCAAATCGACTTAAATAATGGATCATGCGTATCTTCGTATCAATCATGAGTATTGTGTTGTTACTTCTAGTGGTCCAAGTCGTCAAGGAAATGCATGCAAAAAAAAGTGATCCAGCAAAGAGAACTTGTTCTTGATGATCCTTATGGAATAAGTCAATTAGATAGCATCCAATCATTTAAAGTTTTTAAAAAGTTTATAGTGATGGTTCGTAAATCAGTTAAAGTCGCATGGTTTTAAACCAAATGTATTTTTTTACCCATTTATCTTGGTGTTGGGTTTGTATTCACCAAAAGTGGTTTCCTCCTATGCTTTTGTGGTTTCAAGGGCCCAATCTTGAGTGTTAGGGGTGTGCACGGTTCGTTTTGGGTCGGTTTTTGGCTAAAACCGAAACCGAACCGAAATATTCGGTTTTTATAAAACCAAAAACCGAAACCGCTCGGTTTTTTGCGGTTCGGTTTTTTCGGTTTCTCGGTTTTTGCGGTTTGATTTTTCGGTTTTTTCGGTTTCAAACCATTTATATTTGGTTGTGGAAAATTTATATTAATAAACTTGTTTTACGTAGAAAATTGGATGTTTTTTCTAATTTTTTTGTCAATATGAGCCTAATAATGTTTACATAAATTTCTACATTTATACACATATAAATGAGACACACACTCATTCATGTGAAAATACACATAGTATGATGATTGTCATATATGTAACGATATATTGTCAAGTAAACACACGTACACGACAAACACATATATATAAACATTAAGATAATATATATAATATATATAATATAATTTCATCCACAAAATAAATATGAATTTAAAATTTTGACTTATTATTTATTTATTTATATTATATTAATTATATATTATTATAAATGTTGGGATTCTAGATTTGATGAGACAAAATAAATAAAAGAATGAAACATAAGGACTAAATCTAGCAAATTGGAATTCTACAAGCTGGTGGAGAATTATGGAAGATTTGGTCAAAGATATCAAAAGATGAAGATCTCCTTAAGAAGATAAAGATAACAGAAGATATTTCTTAATGTTTAAAAGATTTACTTGTTTATATCTTTATGTTAACTTTCTTTGTAAGTCATGATCTCTCTATATAAAGAGATCATAGACACATAGTTTTATGTACACAGGAAAACGTGTGTGTGTGTATCCTAAGGGAAAATGTAGACGTCTAGTTTGTGTGGTGTAGCCTCAAGGATCTTATAATTCATGTTACAGTTTATTGATGTAACTGTTCTACTATTGATCAAAGTAGAATTGGGGCTTGGAGTGAATGATAATGAAAAAAAACCTTGTTGATGATAAACATTGTTCTTATGTTTAATTCCGCTGTGCATATATGTTATTATCTTTGTTATCATGATCCTAGATGAGGTCTAAACAACATCGAGCTATAAACGATCAAAGAACCTATCAGGTTATTAGGTTCTCATCAATTGGTATCAGAGCCAGGTGGCTCGTGATATCTAGGATTCACAAGGTTTCTGTGTTCTGTTCGTGGACAATAAGAAGGGTTTTAAGGCTGTTGTACGTTTTGTTGTTGTGTATTCAAAAGTTGTTGTGTGTTTCATGTTTAAAGCAGTAACAAAGAAGCATCAGGGAACTCAAGGTTTTTAAGAAGAAGATTTATACTTTGCGTCAACAGAAGATGAAGGTATGATATCTTATTTGCTGCGTATATATCTCATCAAGGGTTAAAAGCATAAAGGTTTTGCTAGGGTTTAGCTGCACCAGATTAGGTTTCCAAAACCCTAAAATTATTTGACCTTATATCAGATCGCTTAAGAAGAAGGTTTGTCATTATCTGTTGCAGTGTTCGTGTTGATTCGTTTATAGCAGTAGCTGTGAACGCACCCTTAATTATACAGGTTATTTGATGATTTGTTTTGTTTGAAGGAAGAAAAGGGTTAGGCGTTCAGGTTTTATGAACACTAATTTGCAACAGATGATCGATGTTTTGATAAAGCAGGTGGTTGACAGTTTCTTGGACAGGAGGTTGTTATATCAGATTAGGATTTATGCAACATGGTATGTTATCCTAATTTTAGGGCTTCGTCTCTATTTGTATTAATCTTATAATCGTGCTATGTTGATGGGATGTCCAAGAAGCACTGTTGAATATGGCAGTCATGGTAATTCTGAGCTTCTGATATCGTAATGGTGTCAAACCATTGCTGTTGGTGACGAGAAGTATACAGTAGAAAGAAGTTATGATGGTATTATACATGCTTTACATTTATACTGCCAATATAAACTTAATGCTGCTCCTTACTTATTACTACTGCCAAAGGAATGCATAATTAATGACACATTAGTAACAGTTTACTGACATTAAAAAGTGTCACAAAAGGAATGGGAGGAAGGAGTACTCAGATTAGAGACAGTTTTGCGACACTTAAAAAGTGTCGTCTGGATACTTTAAAAAAAGGACGACTATGATTATTTTTGTTTGAAGTCAAGAGATCATTACTGCTGCTATGCTCGCTGTGTTCGATTCTTGGAGAGGAAAAACATCAGCATAAAAGGTGTGAAACGCAGCAGGTATTGACAAGGATTTGAAGTTTGGAAAACCTTAAAAATGGCGTTAATAACAGCCTTGATATTATGTTGTTTCATGAATCAAAGGCGTGTACAGGAGTTTGTTTTTGCTACTGTTACATCGTGAAGAATATATGAGTACAGCTGATATGGTTAAGATTGGCGGTTTTTGAGGTATGGTATAACGAGTTAAATCCTAATTTGTAGGGATTATACTCTTATCCCAAAATAACTTCCTGGTTTATTGGACGTGGTTAGCAGATATGATTTGGACGTGATCTTATTGGCAGTTATGTGAATACATATTATTACTGCTCATGTATTTGGTTAATGTGAGGTTTCATGATTCACGATCTCGGGAGGTCGGGGAAGCTCAAAATAAGAATAAGCCATAATGATGAGGAGAGAGCTTTTTCTAATTTTCAAAGTTTATTAAAATGTAAAATGAAAGGGAAATACAAATGTGAGCTTCACCCTCTAATGTTGATTAGAGGGGAGTATTTATAGGTAAAACACAAGGACACTTTAGACTAATTACACTTTTAGTCCTTGTGTTTTAACTTAAACATAAACTAGAGTAATTTCCATATAGACACCATATTTTTGATCCTAACAATCTTCCCCTAATATGGTGGCATATGGAATTACTTACAATGTATCCTACAAGTACAAATAGCTAAAGATATCTGCAGTTTGCTTTGTCTTCAACATGTACTTTAGCTTGAATCATTCCTTCACTTGTAGAGAATACAATGTAATCCGTATAAACTGAGTTGACTTCCCCCCAGTTCATACCGCATGTCTTTAAGCAGTTCAACTGCTTCCCCCCAAACAGATAGCCATTCGAAGCAAATATGATACGTTGATGTAGTTGACAAATCTTCTAACTATAGTGGTTTATGCTTGCAGTGGAATTTGTAGAAGAAGAAGTAAACCACACTTAGCAGCAAATATGACTTCTTCGTTGCTGATTAGTAGCCAATCTACTCAGGGGAACATGCACATACTTCACACAAACAACTCATAGAAGAAAGAAACTCCAAGTCAATTAAGTCCCGGATGTACACATTTCTTCCCTTGGTTGTTGCATCTATCGAACACTCTTCCCCCTGATTATATCTGATGACCATCGAAATAATCATAATTCGGTTATGTCCTAATGTTCGATAGAGAAGTTATGTGTGAAGTCGCTTCTCCTCAGACTTATTTCATTCCAACCTCATATTCTGTCAGCTTTTTGTAATGAATACTGATGGAGAAAATGCAGTATCACAAACTTGATGCTGAAGTAGAATACCTCAAACTTGTGACTTATATCGTGTGCTATCCACGTGACTCCAAACTTATACTGAATACTACAACATAATTCCTTGAAGTATAAGTATACCTAAGTCTTTTGACAAATCCTCAACTATGTGAGACACTGAGCACTACAACGTAACTCCTTTAAGTGATAGCAAATATGCGCATTGAGCACCAACTTCTACGATTATAGATCACACATTGCTAGATTTGTTAAGTCTTTATCAACAAGCGGCTATAAGCTCGAACAAGTTATCTTTAAAAGTCATCATCTAACCAACCCCGACTTTTAATATATGATAAGTACACGCACCTGTGAAATTCTACTTCAACTTCAAATAAATGATAATGAATCATCCCCGTAAAGCAAAATTCTGATGAATATCATCAAGAATCATCCATTACGATTCAGCATTGCAGCTTCTTCATCCGTACCATGGATTTATATGTCACAGTTCTGGCATACTTCAAAGGAAGACGAATCAAAGTATAGGCTCAGGTTTATGCTAGACAAGAAAGAACTTACTCTTACACTGGATGACTTCAGAACAATCTTTCATCTTCCACAAGCAACTGACAACAGTCATAATTCATTCGTGCCACCACCATCATTTTCTAACATGGTTCCATTCTACAAACAAGTATTGGGATTTACAATGGAGCTGAAGACATCATCAAGTTTCAAGACAACTGGTTCTCTACAGCCATGGCAAACGTTATGCAAGATATTCTCCAATTGCTTGACAACACGTGTCACTGGTTGGGATCACCCGCCGTTGCAGATAATGCAAATGATGTATTGCTTTGTCAATAACATTCATGTGGATTATGCAGAGTTACTATGGGAAGGACTTTACTATTCGCTTCATCTTCCAACATCTTCGATTCCATATCCAAGATTTACAAAGATCTTTGTTAGTCATTACATGACTATCTTTCCTGACATCTCAAGACATGCTCGAGACAAATATCACAACTTGCAAGATGATGATATCATGAAGAATATTTTTAATTCAGGAAGACACAAAGACAAAGTTGGAATGTAGATACCAGCTTATATGATCACTGTAGAAATGAAGCACATGGAACATTATCGGATGTATACAGAGGTGTTTGGGATAGATGGTCCTCTGACTCAGTCACAGCCGATTGAGTCTACCCAAGGAACGCATAGGACACCTAGCGCCCCTAGGTCACCCAACCCTAATAAGGAAGCAGCAGAGTCAAGTGCTCCAAGCGATCAATTGTGATTTGTCTTCGTATCCTTGAAAGGAGATCCACACATCTTACACCACCAGCTCCAGTGCCAAATGTTGACAAAGCAGATGAGATGATTTTACAAGATACATTACAAGTTAGTCTTGCTGAGCATAAAAGTCGTGAGGAGCAGGAAGCAAGAGAAAATGTGGCACTGGTTGATGAGCACTTGGCATCTGAAGAAATTGAAAAGATGGTGGATGGACAAGAGAATGTTGTTGATGATAGTTCAATCCCTAGGAATGATGAATCAAATATTCCCGGCACTAGGATAGAGCCCAGGAGTAATAAGGAAAGTCCGAAGGTGGAGATTACTAAAGATAAGGAGGTGGAGATTACTAAAGATAAGGAGGTGGAGATTACTAAGGAGACTCCAGTGGTGGATATTACTAACGTTGTTATACCAGTGAATGTAAATGATGAAGATGAAGAAATAACTGATGAGGTGTATGAATTAAAGAGAAGGGAGAAAGGGAAGATTGTAGAGGAGACTAGGAATTCATCGATCCCCACACCAAATAGATCTCCTAGGATTCATACTAATATCGTATCTTTGGATACCGAGAAACTCCAGGAATTGACGGATACTCATACTACATCATCATCAAGTTCACCTCACATAAAGTTATCTAAAACGAATCGACTTCTATCATTGTTCAAGACAAAACCTACTCGCTTCAAACGCTACAAGAGCTTCTTTTAGGAGTTACATGGACGTTATGGTTACTTGTTTGCACATCTACGGGCGAGGTTCATGCCAAGGAAGTCATCCGATACACTTGCTGATAATCTTCATGATGTAAAATCGCTCCTGCAGCTCTGATACCACTTGTGAGGTTTCTCGATTCACGATCTCGGGAGGTCGGGGAAGCTCAAAATAAGAATAAGCCATAATGATGAGGAGAGAGCTTTTTCTAATTTTCAAGTTTTATTAAAAGGAAAAATGAAAGGGAAATTACAAATGTGAGCTTCACCCTCTAATGTTGATTAGAGGGGAGTATTTATAGGTAAAACACAAGGACACTTTGGACTAATTACACTTTTAGTCCTTATGTTTTAACTTAAACATAAACTAGAGTAATTTCCATATAGACACCATATTTTTTATCCTAACATTCTTCCCCCAATATGGTGGCATATGGAATTACTTACAATGTATCCTACAACTACAAATAGCTAAAGATATCTGCAGTTTGCTTTGTCTTCAACATGTACTTTAGCTTGAATCATTCCTTCACTTGTAGAGAATACAATGTAATCCGTATAAACTGAGTTGACTTCCCTCCAGTTCATACTGCATGTCTTTAAGCAGTTCAACTGCTTCCCCCCAAACAGACAGCCATTCGAAGCAAATATGACATGTTGATGTAGTTGACAAATCTTCTAACTATAGCGGTTTAATCTCGTAGCAGAATTTGTAGAAAAAGAAGTAAACCACACTTAGCAGCAAATCTGACTTCTTCGTTGCTGATTAGTAGCCAATCTAATAAGGGGAACATGCACATACTTCGATAGAGAAGTTATGTGTAAAGTCGCTTCTCCTCAGACTTATTTAATTCCAACCTCATATTATGTCGGCTCTTTGTAATGAATATTGATGGAGAAAATGCAGTATCACAAACTTGATGCTGAAGTAGAATACCCTAAACTTGTGACTTATATCTTGTACTATCCACGTAACTCCAAACTTATACTGAATACTACAACGTAATTCCTTGAAGTATAAGTAGACCTAAGTCTCTTGACAAATCCTCAACTATGTGAGACACTGAGCACTACAACATAACTCCTTTAAGTGATAGCAAATGTTTGCATTGAGCACCAACTTCTACGATTATAGATCACACATTGCTAGATTTGTTAAGTCTTCATCAACAACCAGCTATAAGCTTGAACAAGTTATCTTTAAAAGTCATCATCTAACCAACCTCGACTTTTAAGATATGATAAGTACATGCACCCGTGAAATTCCACTTCAACTTCAAATAAATGATAATGAATCATCCCCGTAATCAATTCTTGCGATTAGATACCGAAACTAGCCTTTTGAATGGTTTTCGTGAATCTTTATCCGGATCGTTTTAAGCAATAAGTGATGTTTTGTTTTTGCATTTTTAGCCATAATAGTTTAGCCTATTTATATAAAATACGCAGTCCAATCATAATTCAGCCTATTTTGTTAACCACTTTTCGACTAGGCCCATGTTAATACAATGAACACATAAAAATTTGAGCCCATACTATTAGAATTTAGTGAACACGAGCCCATCAAAATTACTAGCGCAGCTCATAATAATCTTTACACAGCCATTGCATATTATTTAGGGAGCCCACAAATTCTGTATTCTTATTATTCCAGCCCAACCTAATTTTGATAAGGAGAAAATACAGCCTAAAATCATTGAAAGCCCCTTATAAATCGGTTTCAGCCCATTCTGACTGATGTGGTACGGTTAAGGCCCATGACAAATTTATAACTTCTCACCATATTAACACATTAACCCTACCATATGTATATTTGCAATCAAACCTAACAAAACCCTACTCCTCATATTATATTCGCCCCCTTCTTTACATCTCATAAAAAATCTATCTGCCTTATATCTCTAATGATTTTCATATCCCCAACCACAGACACAACATCACAAACAACCATGTCATTGTCTCGTTAACTGAGAACCACAAACAACCAACCCATGAACCCCTTCACTTCAACTAAGACGCATATGCTCCTTGTCTTTAAGATCTTCACGAAGGTATATGGTAGGTTGTTTCTCTTGATTTTAAATTTTTACTCAGTCGAAACAAAGAAAAGAGAGTAACAAAATTATTAAATCTCTTTCTTTAATTTCAGATATTGATCGACAATATGCACTTTGTCATAGATCTATGATGACACCTCTTCGTGTTTTTGATCTTTTTGAGGTCACATATTCAATGTAAGACACGAAAAGTGAACTGAGATCATGTCTATTATTTCTTTTTGTTTTTGATTCAGATTGGTGTTTAAAAGATGGGTTATGATAGTTTGGATTTGTGGTGAAGTTGGCTGTGGATTTGTTTTTGTTTGGTTTTTCTTTTTTGGTACAGATCTAGACAGGTTTGGACTGGGTTAACTCGGTAAGAACAGAGTTAACTAATTTTCAGAATATATCAATACAGATATGTGTTTGTTGTTGTAACTGTTTTGAGATCTCTTCTTTGTAGCATATAATTACAGATCTGTTGTTTTTCTTCCTTTCAAACTCGATAAAAACAATTTCGGAAGAATTAGTTAGATTATCAAATTTTACGAGGTCTAAAAAAAATGTCCGAGTGTGACATCTGAAAATGATAGATCCGATATTACTTCCGAGTTTGATGTTTAACAGTTCCGAAAATGGTATAGATCCGAAATTAGTACTTAATTGTTACCAAAATACGATAAAACCGTAATCTGGCCATCTCGATTGCATAAAACACAACTGAGATGTTAACAAATAAGCACATATACAACTGATACAATCTGATCTTAAAAATTAAGAACTGGAAAAAATAAGCTGTAAAATAACTGCTGTAACGAATCAGGACTAAATCTGGACCGAATAAGCTAACTGATCAGAATATAAAGAAGCCTTAATAAACTGAATTGAATAAGCAAAAAACATCATGAAACGCTCCTGCTGCTCTGATACCACTTGTGAGGTCTCATAATTCACGATCTCGGGAGGTCGGGGAAGCTCAAAATAAGAATAAGCCATAATGATGAGAAGAGAGCTTTTTCTAATTTTCAAAGTTTTATTAAAATGCAAAATGAAATGGAAAATATAAATGTGAGCTTCACCCTCTAATGTTGATTAGAGGGGAGTATTTATAGGAAAAACACAAGGACACTTTGGACTAATTACACTTTTAGTCCTTATGTTTTAACTTAAACATAAACTAGAGTAATTTCCATATAGACGCCATATTTTTGATCATAACAATCTTCCCCCAATATGGTGGCATATGGAATTACTTACAATGTATCCTACAAGTACAAATAGCTAAAGATATCTGCAGTTTGCTTTGTCTTCAACATGTACTTTAGCTTGAATAATTCCTTCAGTTATAGAGAATACAATGTAATCCGTATAAACTAAGTTGACTTCCCCCCAGTTCATACCGCATGTCTTTAAGCAGTTCAACTGCTTCCCCCCAAAAAGACAGCCATTCGAAGCAAATATGACACGTTGATGTAGTTGACAAATCTTTTAACTATAGAAGTTTAAGCTCGCAGCGAAATTTGTAGAAGAAGAAGTAAACCACACTTAGCAGCAAATCTGACTTCTTCGTTGCTGATTAGTAGCCAATCCACTTAGTGGAACATGCACATACTTCATACAAACAACTCATAGAAGAAAGAAACTCCAAGTCAATTAAGTCCCGGATGTTCTATACACCAAAGTCAATTAAGTCCCGGATATACACATTTCTTCCCCTCGTTGTTGCATCTATCGAACACTCTTCCCCTTGATTATATCCAATGACCATCGAAATAATCATAATTCGGTTACGCCCGAATGTTCAATAGAGAAGTTATGTGTGAAGTCGCTTCTCCTGAGACTTATTTAATTCCAACCTCATATTCTGTCGGCTTTTTGTAATGAATACTGATGGAGAAAATGCAGTATCACAAACTTGATGCTAAAGTAGAATACCCCAAACTTGTGACTTATATCTTGTGCTATCCACGTGACTCGACACTTATACTGAATACTACAACGTAATTCCTTGAAGTATAAGTAGACCTAAGTCTCTTGACAAATCCTCAACTATGTGAGACACTAAGCACTACAACATAACTCCTTTAAGTGATAGCAAATGTGTGCATTGAGCACCAACTTCTACGATTATAGATCACACATTGCTAGATTTGTTAAGTCTTCATCAACAACCGGCTATAAGCTCAAACAAGTTATCTTTAAAAGTCATCATTTAACCAACCCTGACTTTTAAGATATGATAAGTACACGCACCCGTGAAATTCCACTTCAACTTCAAATAAATGATAATGAATCATCCCCGTAATTAATTCTTGTGATTAAATCCCGATACTAGCCTTTTGAATGGTTTTCATGAATCTTTATCCGGATTGTTTTAAGCAATAAGTGATGTTTCGTTTTTGCATTTTTAGCCATAATAGTTCAGCCTATTTATATACAATTCGCAGTCCAATCCATAATTCAGCCTATTTTGTTAACCACTTTTCGACTAGGCCTATGTTAATACAATGAACACACATAAACTTAAGCCCATACTATTAGAATTTAGTGAACACGAGCCCATCAAAATTACTAGCGCAGCTGATAATAATCTGTACACAACCATTGCATATTATGTAGGGAGCCCACAAATTTAGTATTCTTATTATTCCAGCCCAACCTAATTTCGATAAGGAGAAAATACAGCCCAAAATCAGTGAAAGCCCCTTATAAATCGGTTTCAGCCCATTCTGAGTGATGAGGTACGGTTAAGGCCCATGACAAATTTATAACTTTTCACCATATTAACACATTAACCCTACCATATGTATATTTGCAGTCAAACCTAACAAAACCCTACTCCTCATATTATATCCGCCCCCTTCTTTACATCTTATAAAAAATCTATCTGCCTTATCTCTCCAATGATTTTCATATCCCTACCACAGACACAACATCACAAACAACCATGTCATCATCTCGTCAACTGATAACCACAAAAAACCAAACCATGAACCCCTTCGCTTCAACTAAGACGCATATACTCCTTATCTTTAAGATCTTCACAAAGGTCTACGGTAGGTTGTTTCTTTTGATTTTACATTTTTACTCAGTCGAAAGAAAAGAGAGTAACAAAATTGTTAAATCTCTTTCTTTAATTTTGGATATTGATCGACAATATGCACTTTGTCACAGATCTATGATGACACCTCTTCGTGTTTTTGATCTTTTTGAGGTCACATATTTAATGTAAGACATGAAAAGTGAACTTAGATCATGTCTATTATTTCTTTTTGTTTTTTATTCAGATTGGTGTTGAAAAGATGGGTTAGGATTGTTTGGATTTATGGTGAAGTTGGCTGTGGATTTGTTTTTGTTTGGTTTTTCTTTTTTGGTACAGATCTGGACAGGTTTGGACTGGGTTAACTCGGTAAGAATAGAGTTAACTCATTTTCGGAATATATTGATACAGATCTGTGTTTGTTGTTGTAACTATTTTGAGATCTCTTCTTTGTAGCATGTAATTACAGATCTGTTGTTTTTCTTCCTTTAAAACTCGATAAAAACAATTCCGGAAGAACTAGTTAGATTATTGAATTTTACCAGATCTAAAAAAACGTCCGAGTGTGACTTCCAAAAATGATAGATCCGATATTACTTCTGAGTTTGATTTTTCGCAGTTCTGAAAATGGTATAGATCCGAAATTAGTACTTAATTGTTACCAAAATACGATAAAACCGTAATCGGGCCATCTCGATTGCATAATACACAACCGAGATGTTAACAAATAAGCATGTATACAACTGATACAATCAGATCTTAAAAATTAAGAACTGGAAAAAATAAGCTGTAAAATAACTGTTGTAACGAATCAGGACTAAATCTGGACCGAATAAGCTAACTGATCAGAACTGAATAAGCAAAAAGAAGCCGGAATAAGCTGAACTGAATAAGCAAAAAACATCACGAATTGCTCATGTAGCTCTGATACCACTTGATAGGTCTCGTTTATCTTGAATCAAACATATCAATCATAAAAGCATAGAGAGAATAGAAGAGGATAGCAAGTATTCAAATTTCAAATGATATTAAAATTGAGGGAAAATGGAAGAGTTAGTTACAAGCCATCACCCTCTAATGAAGATTAGAGGGGTATTTATAGGTGAGGGAAGGAGGCTTCCCTTCCTTTATTTTCCTAACTTATCACTTCTAGTCTCGAGACTTTGGTAATTATGCTATTTCATTCTTTTAGCATAATACACCTTATTACAAACTACTTTGACATTAACAAAAGAAAGACTAATGACTAAATAACACAAAATCACATAATCGACACTTTTAATGATCCTAACAATCTCCCCCTAAGGGTCGATTATTCAGGGCGTTCTCTTTGTAGTCCAAGTGGTCTTCCATTCACGAACATCTCCTATCTTCTCATCTGTCTACAATGCTTTAATCTTTCTTCAATATCTTCTTCAAACAACTTTAAGTACACTGCTTCATCTTTAGAGAGATCTTTTTGTACATACCCATACTTGATATCATTATTATAACTCTTCAAACCTTCTAACACTCTATTTAACGTTGCATCACAAAACTTATGGATCTCTGAATGTCTCATCACCCATTTCTCTTTCTTGCTATTCTTGTAAATAATTCTATGCACAGGCTCATAGATGATAGAGAACATTTCATGATCTTTAAATCCTAGGAAAGTCATTATTGGTGCATTGAGATTAACCTTCTGTTAATAGCTTTCAATTCCAAGTTGGAAGTCATGCACTCTTTCCCATATCACTGTACTTCTAATGAATACTGATAAAGACCATAACAATCATGTATCTGCATAATCCGGTACCTTGCCATTCATAATCAACAAGTATATGTCCTCAATATCATTCTTATTGAGATTCTTATAGTCTGGCTCAGTTATTGACACTAGGTACTTATTAGCTCTTCTTGCGACAATCTCTGTGATAAACTTGTGTTCATGACCCAATTCCCAGTATGTCTTGAAAACTAGAATAATCTTTGAGTTCGAATAAACCTCTTCCTTTGGTTTTCCAGGCTCTTTTTGTTTCCTTATGTAGAAAATGTTCGCATGAGGATTCTTCCAATGTTCAACACCATAGCGAGCATAAGGATTAAACTTTCGAACAAACTTATTCACCCATCTGGAAGTTCGTTCTTCAATATCATCATCATTAAAAATAACCGCAGGAAACTTGTGAAGTGACAAGACTATCTTCTCGGGTCCAGAATTTCCTTTCTTCAAATACAAAAGGTCTTGAATAATCAGAGATAACGCTGGAGCTTCAGAATCTTTTTGACAACTATGAACTAATGGTGTGTTCTTTCATGGATGTGGAGAGACAATAATTTCTTTTCTACTCTCCCAGACAATGTCACTCTTCAAGAAATTCTTCATCTGATCAATGTGATACTGATGCTCATCTCCTGAAGTACATCTCTGTCTCAACATCTCATCAGCCATCTTTCTCAGCTTAGCTTCATCAATGGTCAGCGATACTTCTTCCATAATGTCTTGTGATACTTGCTTCGTTGGTATTTCATCATCATCTGAAGCATAAGAGTCAGTCCAAAAATCAAAATCATCATCTTGCTCTTGATTACCTGAAGTTGATGGAGCTTGTTCCTCTTGAAAAACTTGTCCAGACGATGACTCTCCAGACACATAAGCTTCATACTCCGATGTCTTCTGCCGCTTTGCACTATTCTCCCCCTCAGGATGAGCATCATCATGAGGATCGTCCTGATCTCTTAGGCGAACGATAGGAGTTCTACATGCAGTTTGTGGTACCGTATTTCTTTCAAACTTCATCTGGAGAGCCAACCATATTGCTATGTCTTGTTGTTGCAACTGAGGATCAGCTTTCATAGCAAGGTACAGTTGATATTGTTGATCTGGAACAGAGGATGTTTGTGATTGAACCGGATGAACATGAAGAATATGTCCAGACATATAACTTCGTACGGATGCATCAACTTGAGAAGGAATGACATTGGCAATTGCATTCTCAATTTGTGTCAAAATTTGAGCCTGAATATTTCCACGTTCCTGCAGAATAGCTTTAGCAATCAATCTTTCCGTCTCTTCTTTAGCCTTTTACCTCTCCAAAATCAACCCTTCCGCAACATACACTGGAACTTGATTCCGAACTTGTTCAGGAACTTGCTTCATAACTTGCTCCTTAATGTGTTTATCTACCATAGTGGGTAATGTCTCAACCATTACATCATGAAGATTATCAGCAAGTGTATCGAATGACTTCCTTGGCATGAACCTCGCCCGTAGATGTGCAAACAAGTAACCATAACGTCCCTGTAACTCCTAAAAGAAGCTCTTGTAGCGTTTGAAGCGAGTAGGTTTTGTCTTGAACAATGATAGAAGTCGATTTGTTTTAGATAACTTTATGTGAGGTAAACTTGATGATGATGATGTAGTATGAGTATCCGTCAATTCCTAAAGTTTCTCGGTATCCGAAGATACGAGATTAGTATAAATCCTAAGAGATCTAATTGGTGTGGGGATTGGTGAATTCCTAGTCTCCTCTACAATCTTGCCTTTCTCCTTTCTCTTTAATTCATACACCTCATCAGTTATTTCTTCATCTTCATCATTTACATTCACTGGTATAACAACGTTAGTAATATCCACCACTGGAGTCTCCTTAGTAATCTCCACCTCCTTATCTTTAGTAATCTCCACCTCCTTATCTTTAGTAATCTCCACCTCTGGACTTTCCTTATTACTCCTGGGCTCTATCCTAGTGCCGGGAATATTTGATTCATCATTCCTAGGGATTGAACTATCATCAACAACATTCGCTTGTCCATCCACCATCTTTTCAATTTCTTCAGATGCAAAGTGCTCATCAACCATTGCCACATTTTCCCTTGCTTCCTGCTCCTCATGACTTTTATGCTCAGCAAGACTAACTTGTAATGTATCTTGTAAAATCATCTCATCTGCTTTGTCAACATTTGGCACTGGAGCTGGTGGTGTAAGACGTGTGGATCTCCTTTCAGGGATACGAAGACGAATCACAGTTGATCGTCTTAGAGCACTTGACTCTGCTGCTTCCTTATTAGGGTTAGGTGACCTAGGGGTGCTAGGTGTCCTATGCGTTCCTTAGGTAGACTCAATCGACTGTGACTGAGTCAGAGGAACATCTATCCCAAACACCTTCGCATACATCCGATAATGCTCCGTGTGCTTCATTTCTTCAGTGATCATCCAAGCTGGTATCTGCATTTTAACTTTGTCTTTGTGTCTTCCTGAATTAAAAATATTCTTCATGATATCATCATCTTGAAAGTTGTGATACTTGTCTCGAGTACGTCTTGAGATGTCAGGAAAGATAGTCATGTAATGATAGACAATGATCTTTGTAAATCTTGGATATGGAATCGAAGATGTTGGATGATGAAGCGAATAGTAAAGTCCTTCCCATAGTAACTCTGCATAATCCACATGAATGTTATTGACAAAGCAATACATCATTTGCATTATCTGCAATGGCGGTTGATCCCATCCAGTGACACGTGTTGTCAAGCATTTGTTTTAAAAACAAAGCGGACATTAAGAACTATGATATTCATCAAGGTTTACCTTTCTTTTAGTGCTTCACCAAGCCCATTTCTAGGATGATCAATTCTAGATCGCTTACAATCTAACAGGGATCAAAGATCCTTGGGGCTACACCAACTTTACTAGACGTCTACATCTTTAACACTTTGTGTACACACACTTTTCGGATTCCTTAAACCTAACACCTAATACCCTTTATATGGGATATTAAGGGCTTACATAGGAAGCTAATCAATTAGATAAGGAAACTATTAAAATCACATTAATCACATTACATATGAGTCCTAATCATTATCTTTAACATCTTTGGACCAAATCTTTATAATTATCCACAGCTTGAGAATTCTTTAATGGATTCTGTTCCTTTTGTGACATTTCTATTTATTTATTTTGTCTCATCAAATTTAGAATCCCAACAATCTTCTCCTATTTGATGATGACAAAACAAACAAAGTCGTGTACGAACTTCATCATAAAGCCAAAGATTCCCCTGAAGTTGAGATGTAATCATCTCCCTGAATGAAACAAAACTTCCAAGCTTCCCCATTAATCAGATTATCCTTTATATTATGCCACCCCTTAATATGATAAGCTGCAAATCATATCTTATAATATTCATTCCCTTTTTGTAATCAACCAATAGGGGTCTTCAGTAGATAAGCAACTTGTAAACACTTCCCCTCAAATGCTATCAGAGATAAACAACCTGAGTTTCAACGATCTTCACAATTGGTATTAGAGCCTACAGTGGTAAATGTATTGTTTCCTTTTGCATAATTAATGATATTTGGTAAATGTTTGGTAAAACCTTGTTACAATATCATTGTTCTTATGTTAATTCCGCTATACATATTTTATGTTCATTGATGTTGTTAATCCTAGACTAAGCCTAGATCTTTAAACTCAACAAGTGGTATCAGAGCTTGTGTTCTGAAACTTTGATCTAGAAGAAACTATCAAGAAGAATCATTTACTCACAAGGAAGAGGTGGCTCCTATGGCTTCTTCAGACCCTGAGGTAAAAACTTGCTCAAAAAATTGTCTGAAAAACTATGAAGCTCTAAAGAAACAGTATGATGATTTGCTTGTTAAATTAAGTGATACTGGTTTTAAAGCAGCTACATACAAAAGAGGTTTAGCAACTTTAGAAGATCAAATTGTTAAATATAGAGAACATGAAGTTCTTTTCTCTGAGGAAATTGCTCTACTTAAAAGAAGTGTAGGTTCTAAAGAATATCAGTTAGGATTACTTAGGACTGAGCTTGAAAAGGTTAAACAAGAAAAGGAGGGAGTTGATTTTAAGATTGCAAAGTTTGATAAATCTGCAAAAGACTTAGATCAGTTGTTAGGAAGTCAGATAACTGACAATAGTAAAAAGGGTTTGGGGTATAGTGCAGTTCCTCCACCTCATCCTTTAATTTATAATAGACCTAACAAGCTAGATCTGTCTTATTCTGGTCTTGATGAGTTCAAAGAGCCTGAGTTCAAAGGTTATGGTCCTGAGAACAGCAAGAAAGAGTCTAATGTTGTTTGTGAAAATTCTTCAAATGAAACTAAGAAAAATTCTGATGCTCCTTTGATTGAAGAATGGGTTTCTGATAATGAGGATGAAGTTGAGTCTCCTGTTGTGGTAAAGAAGAAGACTGTTTTTCCTACTGCTGCAAAGATAGAGTTTGTTAGACCTAAACAACATGAAAAACCAGTTAGGAAGCCAGTTAAATATGCAGAGATGTATAGATCACAAAAACCTAGAGGGAATCAAAGGAATTGGAATAATCTTAAATCCCAACAGCTAGGAAATGAGTTTGTGATGAACAATAAAGCTTGTTTTGCTTGTGGAAGCTTTAACCATCTGATAAAAGATTGTAAAAGGAAGGTACAAAAACCTATATGGAACAATGCTAGAAGGGTAAATCATCATAATTCTCATAGAATGTCTTACCCTCCCCAATCCAAAAAGAAACTTTGTTCCAAAAGTAGTCTTAATGAAAACTGGGATGAGACCAGTTAATGCTGCTAAGCCAAAGGCTGCATATAATGCTGTCAAGAGAAATTGTTTAATGTTGTTAAAGCTTCAGCATGTTGGGTCTGGATGCCAAAGAACAGAGTGGTAGATCATGTATCCAAAAACATCAGTGCATCAGTTACTTTGAAAAGATTAGATTACATTGATGCACAAAGAAGATTCAACTCTGTGATGGCTTGGGTTCCTATAAGAAGATGATTTGGAGGATCCTTCCAAACAGGGGAGGATATGAAAAATGCTCATATTAATGAAGATCACTTTTGTTCAGATGGATGTACAGGCTCAGGGGAGGCAAAAGTGCAGCAAAGAAAAAGAAGAATCCAGAGAAGAGTGCAGCAAAAGCAGAAAGACCAAGAAGATGAAGTGTTTGGAAGAATCCTCTCAGCAAAGAAAATGAAGGTTTAATTCAAGAAACTTGATGATTTGGAGGTAAATCACAAGTATCAAGTTTAGGGGAGGATTGTTGGGAGAGTTAGTACTGCTAAGCCAACAGTTAGTACTGTTAGAAGAAAATAGTTAGTACTGCTTAAGATTACAACTGTCAGAACTAAACTAATCAGTTAGTACTGCTAGAGTAAACTTAGTACTGCTAGAGCAAAGTTAGTACTGCGAGTACTAACTTAATACCGCTAAAAGAAGTTACAACTGCTGGTTAATATCAAGTTAATGCTGATTGAAAAGATAAATGCTGATGAGAAGATTGTGACTCAAGATTAATCCTGATGAGAAGATTATGACTCAAGATTAATGATGATTGAGAAGTTACAAAGGAAAGTATTAAATACTTTGTCATTGTATTTAATACATTTGACTACATATTATGGAAAGCATTAAAAGCATTAATGTATAATACTTAGGAAAGTATTAATAGTATTGTAAGCCTATTAGGACTCCTTAGAGTATTATTTATTATTGTAAACATACTAGGACTCCTTGGTTCTATAAAAAGGAGGTCCTTAGGGTTGTAGAGAAAAGGGGACATTCCAAATCTCTAACACATTCACTTTACATAGATCCTTCAATTAGGTGGACTTTCTCATAGCTTTAAAGGTTTTTGTAAAAACCCCTAGTACTTTGAGTTACTGTATTATTTCAATCAATAATATTAAGGCTTGTTGGTTATTCACTGTTCCATTCCCATTACCATTGTTATTCCTCTTAAAAAACCACTTAAAGGTTATGATTTTTTTACGCATAACCTTTGGTGGATAATGAAAAAACCAATTTTAAACAAAAAGGTTTTTTCTCATCCATTATTATCTTGTGAAATTTCCAAAGGTAAATAAATTAAACCTTATAAACCTTAAGGCAGTTAGATTCTAGAGGTTTTGGGGTACTCAACATAAAAATTTCATGCATTAAAACACATTTGGATCAATTTTTTGCCATCACCTCATTAGTTTGTAAACAAAACTTAGGAATGCTTTGATTTTACTTTCCATAGTTTTAAAAAGCCTTGTAGTTGATTCTACGGGATAGATCCTAAGGGCTTATATATTTTCTTTAAAAAAACACGATTCGAGTATGTGTGAGTACCAAAGTTTTTGCTGATTTTCGAGGTGTTAAAACCCAGGAAAAGGGGGAAGGAGTAGATGTATACATTGATTGGCAGTCCAATGGCCTTATTTTAAAGCTTGTTATCTTCATGCGTTTTTTAAGCTTCTTTTGATTTTAGGCCTTTCCTTGTTTGCTTTTGGGTGCACTTATTTCAACCTTTCATGGGGGGACAAGGAGGGGACATCTCATTTTCATCATTTTTAGTTAATTTGCCTTCATTTGAGGTTCCTAGGGGGGGGGGAAGTGTTAGGGGGGAAGAATTTGTATATATGTAGTGTAGGGGGGGACTTTATGGTTGATATTTTAAGGGAGTGCTCGAGTACACAAAATTTTCTAGAATTTTCTTTTGTAAATTCAAAAAAAATTTTTTTCAAACTTTATTGTTACTCAACAACTTTCTTAATAACCCCTCATTAAATTAAAGGGGATCATTAAAATGTTCAAATCATAGATAGTTAACTCACATTTTTTTTCCCTAAAAAAACTAAATAAAGGTTAGAGGTTTTTTTATTTTTAATATATATTAAATCAATTGATATCCAGAATAATTAAGGGGTTAATATATTGGAATAAAGGGGGGAGGGGGAAAATTGTTGATTAAAAACCCATGGATCTAAAAACTTGTATGGGAATAGATATGATCAAATTAAAAATATGGGGGGGACTTGATTGGGCACTCCACCACCTAGCACATGTATATGATATTTATTGATGCAACATGTTAAGGGGGGGAGCTTTTTAGTTTGATTAATTGGAAAAAACTCTCAACGTGTTTAAAAACCTTGTTGATATTTATAATCAAAAACACTTTGAATTGAAACACTTTTCAAGGATTTTGGTTATGATCGTTTGTATGGGGTAAATTACTCAAAAAAGGGGACCGCACATGTACTTTAATTTATGAAGATTATTAAAGGTGGTTAGGGCATTATCGTAATTGTAAAATCCCATGATCCAACCAGAAAACCGGAGGGAAAATCTACCCAGGGGATATATTCACACTAATTAGTGTTAAGTCCCTTAGGTATGATAACAGGAGTAAAAGTGAGGATTAAGGGGAATAATGCCGACTGAGATGCGAATCTAAACACTGGGGGAACAAAACCCCAAACAAGGTGTTAGTTATGAAGTCTTCAGTAAGCATTTGAAGGGGTTTTTGAAAGAATTTGGGAAAAAGGGAAATGTAAGGGATAAAGGGTTGTGAAGAAAGAATGCTCCATACACTTAGGCAGAAAAAAAACCGGGTTAATTACATAATACTGTCGGAAAACACTAAGGGTGTTGTCTGACATTTAAAGACTGGTCATGGACCCAGTGGGAAGCTATGGCAAAAAACCCCTTTCACTAGCCACTCCAAGGTCTCTCAAAAGGGACTCTTGTTTTCAATTTCTCACGGGAAAGATTACACGCATTTTTATCGGGACTTTTATACCATCCGAGTTAGTTGATACTTGAAAAAGGTGGCAGGGTT
The DNA here is from genome assembly GCA_026074375.1 of Tanacetum coccineum. Classification (NCBI taxonomy): domain Eukaryota; kingdom Viridiplantae; phylum Streptophyta; class Magnoliopsida; order Asterales; family Asteraceae; genus Tanacetum; species Tanacetum coccineum. The sequence continues at coordinate 12,428 of BQNB010021696.1, read as the reverse complement.
CTGCCTTCTAGCCTCCAAGCACTAAAAATCAAAGTTGCCCACTATTGAAGTCTTAGAGCAATAAGAGATTCAATCATAAAAATTTCTTACTTTAGGGACCCACCTTGTCCAAAATTAAGCTGCTTAAAATCACACTAATTGTGAATTAACAAGGATATATACTAAGAGGTCCTAACGCATTATCCTTGTTGACTTTTGCTAGAACATCCGAGTGGATTTCAATTCAACAAATGAAGATGGATGAAATCCTGCCCTGGAGTCATCAATCAAACAAGCTCATTGGGTAGGTGGGTACTTTGTGCAATTCCTTTTGAATTCAAACTCTGTGGACCAATAACTGGGAAAGGGAAAAGATGGATTGCGGATTCTTAAGATATTTAAAACTGGTTCAAGGTTGTGAATTTGACGATTGATGATTTGGGGAAAATTTTGAAATGATTAACACTCTCGTTTTGTGTCACAAAACCCACTTTTTAAGCAAGTGACACACGTAGATTGATTTTTTTCAAAATCAAAATTTTTTACTTCCAATCGGTGAGGATAGTTCAACTCGCTGGTTCACTCTTTATCGTGTTGTCTGCTTTTGAGAAGGTTTCGGAATAATGAGAAAAAACATGTTGGTGTTTGTTTGAATCTATTTACCACATGTGCTTAGAAAGAATTATATACTTCAGCTTAGGAAAATCCATGGTGGGAAGGAGATTCTTCTTAAAAATTGAATCTAACCTGATCACAGGTCGGATCCTCCAATTGGGGATTTGAAAGGGTTTACTCCAACTTAAACATGGGGTTGGAATGGAACAAAAAAGCCCATATTCGTTCCCCCCGCTTTATTGCTACTATTTTTTTTATTACATGAAAAAACTAAAAAGATTTGGTGGTGAAAGGTTTACTGGGTTTCCCGCTGAATAACAAGATCATTGCCTCATGCTCCATACCCAGGAAACGGACAAAAACATAAAGACATCATGGATAGCTCAAGTTTACATGTTTAAAGGGGGACTTAAGATACTTCTGATACAGTTACAATCTCTTCTTGAAAGTGATCAAAAGTATTAAAGTCAAAGATTTCAAGAAGTTTCGGTCACTCTGATACCAAAACGTTCTTTCTCGGAAGTGACGGAAGTGTTTAAAAGTTAGTTAAGGGGAATTTCAAGTAAGATTGCAAACATTAACGTTTTTCGGGATTGTCAAAACAAATCAAGAAAAAGGTATGAAGCATGTCAGGGTCCAAAAGGTCATTTAAGGTTTCACAAGATGGCAAAAGGGGTTCATTAAGATGGCCGAAGAGATTATGACTTGGTTTTGATTGATCTCAAGGATGCTTCAAGAAATCACATTTCTCACGATTACACGTTTAAAGTAAGGGAAATAAAGCTCGATCCCACGGTCACTAATCACTTTATATTACAACATTATTTACAAGGAGTAAATCAAGGGAAAATTGAAAGGGTTTATGTGCTAAAGACTAAAGAAAAAGTACCGGTTTCTCTTTTAATATGTTATTAGTTCTTTGCCCGTAGTTTAAATTCATTTATTGTCAAGTAAAAAGTAATAATCTAATTATGGGCACAAGGACCATGGAAAGCCTGGTTCTAGGTCCATTTTGGCAGGCCACGTCTATGTATAAATACCCTTTTCCATGCTTTGGAGGGAGAGGGTGTGGTTTGGTTTTGTTATTCTCATTTCCCAATATTGAATTTTTTGTTCTTACTTTCTCATCTCTAGAATTAATTTCCTTCCTTTCCACTCTCTATCACTAATTTCCTTCCCATATCATATCAAATATTACTTGTATTCTTTAACCAGTATTATTTATCCAATTGCCGATATTCCTTGGGTTAGTCCTATTCACTGTGTACCAAAGAAAGGAGGTATTACAGTTATCACAAACAAAAATTTTTGGAAACTTGTCTAAACAAGAAAACAATTTATGGGTTGGCGAAGTATGCAAAAAGATTAATCGTTTATATCATTGAAGGCAACAACCAAAAAGATCATTTTCCTTTTTGCCGTTTTATGGACTTACAAATGTTTTAGAAAGACTTCACAGGGAAAATAAATATTTCTGTTTTTCTCGATTGGTTTTTCTGGATATTTTTTCAAATTTTCCTATCGAACCCTTATGAACCCAAGAAAAAAAACATAAACAATTTCACATGTCCTTTAAGAAACATACGGCTTATAGGCGAATGCCTTTTAGGCTTGTTAATGCCCCCAATCTACCATTTTCTAAAGGATTTGCATGTAGCAATCTTTCACGGGGGGGGACATGATCAGAAGAATTCGTTCAAAGTTATTCATTGGACGAATTTTCTCAGGGTCATTGGAAAACTCTTTCGTTAAATGCCTAAAAACAATATGTGTCATTTCTTTGTCCTTAATGGGGAAAAAATGTCCACTTTCAAATGGTCAAGGAAGGAAATTGTGCTTGTGGGGACAACAAGGTGGGTCTAGGCGACAGGACTTGAAGTCGACCAACGGCCCCAAAAATCGAACCGTTTAATCTTAAAAAAACTTTTCCAAACCCCTTAACTAATATCAAAATGTAATTAAGAAGCTTTCTTGGGGACATGCCGATTTTTTACCAACGGGTTTTTCATTAAAATAATTTTTTCAAAAAAAAAATTGAGGATTCGTAACCTATAACTAAAGCTGATTGAAAAAAGTATACTCCAGTCGAATTAAGGACGAATGTCAAAAAAGCATTAAAAATATTGAAGGGAGAAAACTCACATGGTTCCTGTGAATCGTTAAGGCCAAAACTAAAATTCTTCCGTTTAAAAACAACTATGTTGTGTTGCTAAGGTGAATTTCGCAGTGGGAAAAAGTTAGTCGTAGTTTTAATAATTATAAAGATGGTAAAAAATCTTTCACCCGATCTTATTTAACAAGTTAAAAAAATTCCTAAAATCCCGCTTAACAAAAAATTACACTCGTAACTGAAAAGAACTTTTATGGATTGTAGTTTTTTTGCATTTTGATTAAATTCAGTTTCTATCTTTCTTCTATAAAAAAATCATTGTTCCACCCACTGATCCTCATTTCAGGTCTTAAAACATTTATTTTTCAAAAAAAACCAAGATGCAAAGCCCCGTTTCTTTATTCGATGGATTTTACTTTATTATAAGTATTTGACTAGGAAATCAAGGATAAAAAAAGGAATAGAAAAATGTTCGCAGCTGGACCACTTGTCTTGAATTGAATAATGGGGGACGAGTCATGTAATGACTGGAATAGTGGATGTAAAAACTTTCCTGGAGAAAAAAATCTTAATGGAAAATTAAACTCCAAAAGATGAACCATGGTTCGCAGATTTTGCAAAACTACTTGGTAGTAAATATTATTAACCCAAATAGGATGGGGGGGACCAATTATCAAACACAAAAAGAAAAACAAAATTCTTCTACTGAACATCAAACAATACTTCATGGGAGGGAAACCCTACTCTTCGAGCAAAAGTATGTTCTGAACGGACATGATTCAGACGATGTTTTATCCGGATCAGAAACCGTACAAAATCTTAGTTCAATGTTCATCACGGGAACCAACCGGTGGGGGTGGCATTATGGGGTCCAATATAACGCAAAGAGGTTCCTTTTCAAAAGAAAACATAATACAATTAGGAAACTAATTAATTGACATTAATCATCACATTAATGTTTGACTAATCACATTAATGTTTGACTAATCTATATCTTCAACATTAATGTTGATTTCAATCAACATTAATCTTGATCTTGTTTCCTTCTTTAGCATATCTTGTTTCCTTTTGTTTCTTCTTTCTTCATTTCTGTTTATGGGTTTTGTAATCATCAAATCTGTAATTCCTAACAATCTTCCCCTATTTGATATTACAAAACAATCTGCATGAAGAAACAATGGTAGAACATGTCATCACAATAATAAGCTGCACAACAGAAATCTTCTTCCCCTTTTTGTAATCATCTAATAGGGGTCTTGTGCAACTCGTAAACGCTTCCCCTCAAGTGATGCATGTAGATGGTTAAGTATATCAACAATAAGCTTCCCCTTAAAAGTATACTCACCATCTCTTGAATCTTGAACTCAGTAGCATAGATCAAATCTTCCTTCAGTGCGAAAAAGACATGCTTATTACAATATCATGTAATAAAATGTCTTTGAATAATTCTTTTAGACAATATTAGCATGGCGATCACATACTATGGCCGATAGTCTCAGTGAGCTCCGTCGCATCAACGACCAGTATCCTAGATCCAATGTCAGTCTGTGGACCCAAAATATATGTGTTTAAAAAATTACAGAAAAATAAATACATAGGAAAACCTTATAAACCCTAGATCAAGAGCCACGAGGCTCTGATACCAATTGTGAAATCCTATAATGACTCCATAGATCGTTATTAGGACTCATCTAGGGTATGATAACAATGATTGTAACACGCAGCGGAATATGAAGAACACAATCAACATTACTAATAAGGTTTTCTTTATTCAAACATGATAAAGAAACTATTACTACTACTACTACACACGCTCTATGCGTTTCTAGACTCTCATTGGAGAAGTCTGCTATGTATGGATACTTGTAACCTAGACGCCTACCCTCTTTATATAATAGAGGGAGGTTACAAGAAACCCTAGCTTACTAACAAAGCTACCTAACTATTACATAATGGGTCCTCATTGTTTCTTCTTTCTTCATTTTTGCTTGTGGGTTTTGTAATCATCAAATCTGTAATTCCCAACAATTGTTAGGAATATTTGTAATACTTAGTTTCTACTAGTAGGTATGTAGTTCCTACTGGTAGAGTAGTAGTTCCTACTGGCAGGTATGTAGTTCCTGCTGGTAAGGTTATTATCATAGTTAGTCCTAGTAGGCTAAATTTAGTTCCTACTGGTAGAATACTTAGTCCTGGTAGAGTTAAATAGTTATTCCAGGATAAGAATTTAGTTAGTTAGAGATGAGGATATGCATGAGCGAAATAAGGAAGATATTCATGCATATCAATCTCACGCGTTTTTAGTAAATGCTTATTAGGGTTTCTCCACTATAAAGAGAACCTACGGCTTAGGGAAATTTGGGGTAACAGATCCAGAAAAAAACACATTTTCTACCTTGATACATTAATAGAAATCCATATAAGGATCTTTTAGTTTTATTAGTCATGTTCTTCTTATTAGTTTTTCTGTAATCCGCACAGACATTAGCTTTCTTAAGCAGGAGTCCCTCTCTTTTTAGTGATTAACTTGTATTTAAACAATAGTGATAATCACTATCCTTAACAGCAGTAAAGATCTATCTATATGGGATTCAACAAGTAGGTATCAGAGCAAGTTGAAGTCTCTCATATAAGAATATTCCCTAAATTTAATATCCTTATAAACCTCACAACCAAACACCTCTCCTATACCTTAAAAATGTCAAGGATCCTGACAATGAAAGCGATTATTCTATTGTATCATAGTTGAAGCCTCCATTCCTCAACAACAACGAAACATTCAAACCTCAAATCATTACACAAGTCTCAACAACAAATGCAAAGTATCCTTATTTGAAGAAGGAGAGTATGAGGTGCTGGTCTATGTAAAATGGAATATTGGATCACAAACAATGATATGAATATCTGGAAGGTGATTCAAAATGGCAACAACTTAAAAAGGACTGGAAGAGATTGTGATGGAAGGGTCATTCTTCTTCCCCCCAACGACTGCAGATGAACACATTGTTGTTCAGAGGGAATCAAAGGCAAGAACTACCTGCTGACAACTATTCCTTGAAGATCATGGTGGTCTGATTTCCATTATATGGATGATGCTAGGGATATATGGAATGCAGTCAAAGCTAGGTTTGGTGGAAATGCCGAATCCAAGAAGATGAGAAAGTCTATGCTAAAGCAAGAATTTTCAGAGTTTAGAATTAGTGAAGCAGAGGGATTACACAAAGGATATGACAAGATGCAGAAGATTTTGAGTCAGCTTAACCAACTCAAGGCCAAGCCTGAGGATGAAGATATTAATCTCAAGTTTCTAAGAGCTTTGCCTTCATCATGGTCTCAGGTAGCTTTAACCTTGAAAACCAAAGGTGGACTTGAACTTCTGTCTTTTGATGATTTGTACTACAAGCTAAAGACTCTTGAGGTAGATATCAAAGGATACTCTACTTTTTCCTTAAGCCAATCTGCAGGTCCCGAGCGCATTCAGCATTTGTTAGACCACCAGTTGCTAGCAAAAGAGATGTCATAATTTCAGATAGTCCAAAGCTATACTCATCTACCTACACTTTTGCCATCAAACTCTAAGACTGGGTCTCACAGATCTGAGTAAAGTAATAGAAGTTGTTCTCAATCTTTTGTATGATTGAAACACGATAGAACAACAACTACGCTTTATGAAGATTTTGAACAATCAAAAAATAAGATCGGAGGAGATAGACTTAGAATGCAAATGGCTATGCTTTCTGTTATAATACACAAGTTTGAGCAGAAAGCTGATAGGAATGATGATTTTAGATAAGAAGGATCTGTCTAGTTTCAACAAGAAGAAGGTCAGATGCTACAAGTGTCTTCAAAGAGGCCCACTTTTTGCCAGAGAATGCAGGGCAAAGGGAAGGAAATTGACAAGCATAGATATTCCTCATATCAAGATTCAAATTGAGATTGGAAAGAAAGAAGAAGATTCCCAAGCCTTGATCCTGTTGATACATTGGTTTGATTTGGACAGAGCAGATGGGTCCAGAGTGATGTATATATTGCTCCTAAAGAGTTTAGGTATGATTGCAGGTTGTGACATGAGGATGCAAAATAAGAAGGTGCTGCTAAAGATATACTAACTTAATCACTTGAGCTGAATACAAAGAAGCCAGTACAGCAGTTGATGCTGGAGAATTTGCTCCTCATAGTTGTCCACTTCTGATGAACAAACTGCCCTGTTTGGTTGTGATAATAATATAATAAAACTTCACAACAGCATAATGAACTTAAGAATGAACAAAATAGTGAAATTTTATACAAGATCAAGCTTATAAGAACTCACTTAAAACCCCCCCCTTTTTTTTTTTTATGGGGGAAAAACAAAAAGAGAGTTCTTCATTAAAAATCAGTTGACGCTTTAAGACAAGAGTAGGGGTGATGTCTATTGAACTAGAAAATACAACTAATCTGCTTAAAACATTCTGAAAGAATAAATGTGGTATTGCTAGACTACTAAGAAAGAACTACATACAAAACTTGAGTAAGCACTTATTACAAATTGACAAGTGGAGGAAACCTCTTCCAAAAAACTTGTATTTAGAGTAATTGATAGTTCCATTTCTGTTAGAAACAAAAGTGGGTTTTGGGATTATAATACTTCTATAAGTGAAAATGATTAGGATGGTATAAACACCCAGTGTTTCCAAGTCTTCTTGACGACATCAATAAATGTACTATTTTATTTTTGGTAATTGTACGTGTTGCTTAAAAATTGTAAACTTTAAGTTAAATCGCGTACTGCCAAAAAATTAGAGTTCATTGTAAACGATCACCAAACAAATAAAGGTTTACATCAAGCATGGTTTATAAAGAAAATATTGAGGATAATTATTAACTTTGTTCATTTTATTTTTATCGGATACGTAAAGTGTATACGTTTCGCGATAAATTGCGTTTAGGCACTCCCGGAACCACAAAAACTTTCCTACGCTTCAACAAATACCCACTTTTATACCCAATACACAAAAATTACATAAATATATCATGTACATCTTTGTTTTGCCGAAATTCTTGCATCTTATACAAAGATATACATGAAAAATGAGATAAGCTTGCAACTTGGTCAATTACACACCATACTTCATTATGGCAACACCATACCTAGCATACTTTGACTACTAACCATAACCATGACCATTCCCCAAGACCATACCTTGTCTCTTTGAATACTTGCTTGACTTTTGACCCTTGAAAGTATTATATACATACAAGTAAACTAGCTAAGTCTTACAAGTAAAACACTTAGTAATAAAATCAACAAAAACCTTCCTTTTCCTCTCTATATTGCCACGGCAATAAGCAAGCACTCTTCTAAATCCATAGCAATTTTTATACAATCCATACACTTCTATATACACCTATTCTAAGATATACTAAGGCATTTGCAAGCATTGAATCACCATTTCCAAGTATTTCTCAAGTAAAAGAAAGTTAGGGTTCTATTAAGGAAAGTAAGGGTTTATTTTGCAAGCTTTGGTTTTGTGGCTAAACAAGGGTTTAGCACTAGTTCATCATCATCCTCATACCTCATAAGGTCCATTTGAACTCTTTATGTTTTTATAATTTACATTTTTATGCACATGAATATTGTATTTAGCTTAAATCACCATTTAGGTTTTATTCATAAAAATGAAGTTTATACTTGAAATGATCATTTTACACACTTATGTACATGTAGTGTTATTACTTACATCATGTTAAAAAGGATGAGAAAATGTTGTATCATATTGTTTTGGTGTAAACATGATTATGGGTAAATTAGGGTTTTCATAGTTTCATAATATGTTTTAAGTTAAAGAAATACATAAAACATGTTAAAGTTAATTATGAACTTATATTGATGTTAGATAATCATAAAAATAAAGTTATAACAAGATGGGTGGGGGTGGGGGGTGGGGGGGAAGGCTTGTATAGTAAATGGTTAATATATAAAATTAGCCATATGTAAAACTAGTAAAAAAAAATTATGATAATATAAAGTTGTGGTTTGTAAGTAAATTAAATGGACCTTATAAAAGTGGGACACATGAGGACTTGGATGGACAAATGGACATTTATTATATGTATCATATATGACATATATGAAATATAAGACTAATGGTAAAAGATATAAAGTGCAAATAAGGAAACAAGGTTTGATTTTGGACTTATGAAAGATAAGCAAACATTCTGTCCAAGATTCGAATTTTCACATATCCATTTTATATTTTTATAAGATAATACATTTCACGACGATTCCGAAAAAGTAAGAAACTTGTTAAACGGATTAATAACGAAAAAGTTACGTTAAAAACGAGTTATACGTTAATAAATGAAATAAAAAAAGTCGAAAGTAAGATTTTATAATAAAAACGATTTTTAAATAAAAATTATAAAACAGCAAGTGATGAAATTTTTTAACAAATTATACATATTTTTAAGAGGATTCCAAAAGATAAGATCGTAATTTTTCAATTAATAACGAACGAGTTATGAATTTCGCGAGTTTACGACAATTAATACTTTTATAAAACTATTTTTATAAAAGTTACTATTCATGACAGAAAGTTATATTTTTGTAAACCTCCTAAAAATATAGAACTTTCAAAAACGAGAACGTCCTCGAAAGAATCATTAAAAACGGAGCCATAACGAATAAAATACGACATTTACGGGTTTTACGACAACAAATACAAATTTTATAAAGCACACGTCTGATGTGAACAGTAAAAGTTACTGTTCACCAGAGGGTCAAAATATCGAAAATGTCAAATTATGATAACTCGTCCTAATACGAAAAGATGGGCATAAGAAACGCGAGAATCGGGCTTAAAACGCGAAAGTTACGCCAGTTTTACTAAACGGTAATTATAAACGTTTTAACTTATTAAACACAATTTTACCAAAATCATTAGTTGGTGATTGAGCTAGATAGAATATTATGTGGTTACCAAAGTACTATATTACTAGGGAGTTTCATAATGAGGCCTCTTCGGATGGCGTTTCGACGAGTTGTTGGATTTACGATTTAAAGTGTCCTAACTCCTCGAACGTCATGTCATGACCTCTTTAATTATGATAGCCCGAACGATAGTACGATGTAACAACTATAAGATTATATTCAAGTACTCGGTACTTATACGACCTATGATAATTTAGGTTGCATTCGATCTTTTACGTGACGCTTTATCTGCGATATTTGGATTATCTGAACTCAAGGTGAGTTCATAGCCCCACATTTTTACGATTTCAATGATTTATAACTATGGGGTGGAAACATGCTTTGTTTTATAAATTGGACGCAAGTATTGATTATATGTTTGCCTAAGTTGCAATAACCCAATTAAGTCCCATGTCATGCACTGTCAATTGCATAGATGTAGTTGGGAATTACATTATGTGAGCGCGAATGTTATTTAATAGATCTATTCGGGAAACGACCTCCCCGTTCGGGGGTGACCATCTAACACCAAGAACGAACGTTATGCATGTCGAATTTATGGATGATAAGGTAGACATCCGATGTGCGTAAAAAGCAAAATAAATTTTAATTTCAAGAAAGATAGTCTAGCTTATAGTCATGAGCTTAGTGAAAATGTAATCTATTTTTTGTTTGATTCTGCATGTGTTGCATTATCACTAAAAAGTCTTCGGTACCTGCATATTAATATATATCAAACTATGAATTCACCACAATCTTTGTTGACTTTTTTAAGCAATGTTATCATGAGATCAATAGTGCATGGGAAGCCAAAGATTCATGGGTAAATTTTGGATTGCACTCTTTAAGGATATAGGTGCATCATATTTTTGGGAAAGTATTGTCAACTTTTTTTAATATTCAACAATTGAGCAAGTAAAGCAATCTGCTTTTGTATTAAGTCTTTCAATTAAATCCAATGTATCATTTTAAACGACTTTTTGTGTCGTTCTTATATATCTTGTGCTATTGATCTTGAAGTAACACGCCCCGGACCCTTATTCCACTGCGACCCAATTTGGGGGTGTTACAGATTGGTATCAAGAGCCAAGGTTATAGAGAACCAGGTCAAAATGTTTTTGCTGGACTATAACCATTTTCAAACGACGAATTCATACAACGGGGTTGTACACGGGACATACATATGTGCATACATTCATGCATACACTAGTTGATTGCATTAGTGGGACTAGATGCATTCATAATTGATATACGTGTTTATATTATAATACGTATATTACTATGAGGGTATATTGTCTATTACAAAGATGAGTTTGCATTCTTTCGGCATAACTCTATCAATTATTTTATATACAGGTCAATTTATATAAATAGATTGGTAATAGTTCTTTAAGCAAGTTGTAGAAAATTTTTTATTAAGAAGATTTTTTTAATAAAATTAAAAGAAAAAGAAATGAATACAGATAATCTCTAGTAGTCCTAAAGCGCTACGAAACATTAAGCAATAGAATATGAACCTTACCATCATTCATTTATGCCATGAGTGCAAATAAAAACTTAACCATACCAGCCTTATATAATATATTTATATAAGTTAAGTGTTGCTCGTTGCAAGCCTATCACCGGACTACATTGCTGACTTCGATCCTAAGAAGGATGAGGAGGACCCTAAGGAGGATCCTGCTGACCATCCTATCGACGGAGGAGACAATGATGATAATGATTCATCTGATGATGACGACGATGATGATTATGTTGTGAAGGACGAGGAAGAGGAGGAGCACCTAGCTTCGGCCGACCTTTCTGTTGTACTTATATATGATCTGTCCCCTCAAGCTAAGGATACAGAGGCATTTGAGACTGATGAGTCTGCTTCTACACCACCCACCTCTCCACACCATATCATCTTGTTTTCTAAGACCAAATCCCGTATAGTACGAATGTATATTTAACACCATACTCCACGATCACCATCTACTGAGGCATGCATTACCGAGTTTGCTGCTGCACTACCTTCATCATTACCACCACCACCAGAGAATATTAAGTCACTTAAAGATAACATAAGAGTCTAGCATCTAGAATCTTGAGAGGCACCCTGGCCCATAGATAAATAGATTTGTCAGTGTAGCTCGTTTTGTATTATATCCCACTAAACCTGAGTAATACTTGGTTGGTAGCGTTAATGAAAAGCTTGTACTCTTTTACTCAGGTAAAACGATGTATTAAGTATTAACCTACGCTGTTGGTTATGATCATGCTACTGTATGATGTGGATTTATTTATGCCATGGTTGTTGTTATCTTATATCTCTGCATGACGTGGTCTCACCTTACATATATGTTGTAATCATGGAGTGTCATGATTTGTCCTTGGATGAAACTTCATATACATTTTATTCCCTGTGATCTTCAGGAAACGATGACAACTGTTAATCAAGGGATTAGTGTTGAGGAAATTGAGTAGGTTGTAGCCCTGCGAGTGGCTAATACTATCGAGGCTATTGCTATTTATAAGACAAAAACCAACATGGCCCGCAAGTTAATGAGCCAGACCGAATGACAAGAAGACAAGGTAGCAGATAATGCTAGCAACAAGAGGAAGTAGGAAGGTAACCACAATGGAAGCTCGAGCCAACAAAACAAAGGGCATAAGGTGCATAGAGCATACACTACTAGGCCAATCAGCAAGAAAGGATATGCTGGATCTCTACCTCCGTGCAACCAGTGCAAATTTCACCATAATGGACCGTGCACTGTAAAGTGTGGAAATTGC
>BQNB010021695.1:45282-63934 GCA_026074375.1 Tanacetum coccineum | reverse complement strand
ACAGCAAGAACACTCTTTTTTTTGACCAAAACCTACGACACAACTTTGGGAGATTAGGGTTTCATTTAATTTTTGCATCCAAGGCATTCCAAGCATTCAAGTGTTCATTCTAAGGTTACCTAAGGTTACTCAAGGTGTTGGCAAGCTTGGATTCGGGTTTAACAAGGAATTATCAAGAAAACTTATTTAGGGTTTTCTTGATTAGGGTTTTGATTTTGAAGGCTTGGTTAGGGTTTACATCTTGTGTTCATCATCCTACTTGTCTTCTATAAGGTCTATTTAAAGTATTTATGTAACACCCCCAAAAATGTGTCGCAGCGGAAATATGTCAGGGGGTGTTACAGATTGGTATCAGAGCCAAGGTTATAGAGAACTAGGTTGCATATTTTACCCTAGACTATAACCGTTTTCACAAACATTGCATCACATCAAACATTTTCAAAGTGCATACACGCTACTTGCTTATGTGCTTACATTACGTGCTGCATTAAGTGCTTACATGACATACATATATGTAATATATATGCTTACATCTTTTGCGTATATCGCACGTTTATTTATATAAGAGTTATTTATATAAATACCAGAGCATTTCTTAAGACATTGTGAGTTGCACAATGGTCTCAATTATACCTCAGACATTGTGAGTTATACAATGGTCTCATCTTACTTCTTAGACATTGTGAGTTGCACAATGGTCTCAATTATACCTCAGACATTGTGAGTTATACAATGGTCTCATCTTACTTCTTAGACATTGTGAGTTGCACAATGGTCTCATTTCGTTCTCAGACATTGTAAGTTAAACAATGGTTTCTAAGAATATTATTTTCTTCATAGCTTTATACAATATCGTACTACACGAAGACCGTTATAATTTTGTTTACATGGAATTTTGTATGAATCTAAGTATTACAAGTCTTGTATGGGCGGGACTTGTAATATAAGGATTGATATGATAATTGCTATGTAAGCAAAACCCGTCACAGTTCTGTTTACATGGAATTATGTATGAATCTAAGTATTACAAGTCTTGTATGGGCGGGACTTGTAATATAAGGATTGATATGATAATTGCTATGTAAACAAAACCCGTCACAGTTCTGTTTACATGGATTTATGTGTGAATCTGAGTATTACAAGTCTTGTATGGGCGGGACTTGTAATAGGAGGATTGATACGATAATTGCTATGTTAACCCGTTTATAAGGACCCTTATCGTATTTACTCTAACCAAGTACTCGTTAACTATCTTGAACTCTATGTTGATCTTGCCTCAGCTAGTTTTTCTATCAGTCTCCGAAGACGAGTTTTAAACACTCGTCCCATACTCATTAGAACACATGCATCGTCATGTCAACCATCTTAAAGGTTATGAGAGTACACGTATTGCATCGGGAATTATTAAGTAGGATGATTTATAATCTGTTTATTTAAAAGGATTGGGACGCCTCTTCAGTTAAATAAATAAATTATAAATCACCGAACCATAAGTTTATCATTTCTTACTTACATAAATTTGGACGCTTCTTTATGTAAATAAGAAATTATAAATGAGTGGGCTTAATGGTATCCGATATGACACGAGTATGAACCTGAAATCGATAATCATCAGAATCCGTTAAAAGGGTCTAGAGACACAATCGTGTCTTGCCACTCAGCAGAATCTTAAGGCCTCACTTGGATCTATCTTATCACATTTTTAAGTTATTACTTTTGTTGTTGATAATCCTCGCGATCACGAATTGTTCGTGGAACTAACCGACTTGTTACACATTTGAGCTAATGGAGCTGATTCATCGAACTAACAACTGAGTACCATAATCCGCCGTCTATCGCATAAGCTCTCTCGCGAGCTCCCCTTATTCATTGAACTCTATTCTGGGGATATCGTTTTCTCGGAGGGTCCTCACCCTCTGTATCCCATCACCATTTGTTATAGTATTGTTATGGTCGCTGCTGTTGGGACCTGGAGCGGTCCCGGCTGACACAACTTTATCTAATAGGTTATGCAACTCCCCTTAAACGAGATAAACACCTATCGACGAAACAGATAGTTGGACTATTCATTTCGGGCCACTAGTAGTGCAGACTCGGTCGCGCTACATCCTAGTACTGCCAAGTAAGTGTTTAAATTCCCACCCCACCACCCCCCCCCCCCCCCCCCCCCCACAAATCCAACAATTATATCATAATTTATACAACAAACACAACAAAAATAAAAACACCAACCCACACCACCCCCCCCCCCCCCCCCCCCCAAAAAAAAAAAAAAAAAAAAAAAAAAACATTTATTTTTTATTTTTTTATAAAAAAAAAAAAAAAAAAAAAAAAAAACAACCAACAACCCATTAAAACAAAAAAAAAAACCATTAATTTTTTTTTTAATTTTTTTTATAAATATTTTTAAAAAAAAAACAAAAAAAAAAAAAAAAAAAAAAAAAAAAAAAAAAAAAAAAAAAAAAAAAAAAAAAAAAAAAAAAAAAAAAAAAAAAAAAAAAAAAAAAACACAAAACAAAACACAAAAAAATCAAAAAAAAAAAAAAATTATTAAAAAAAAAAAAAAAAAACAAAAAAAAAAAAAAAAAAAAAAAAAAAAAAAAAAAAAAAAAAAAAAAAAAAAAAAAAAAAAAAATTATTATTTATAGCACGTTGATTGAATAATCGAACCTTAGACAGATAGTAGGAAACGAGACTTCAGACCTTGGACATATGAAACTTATCTACAAACATACTCACGCGATACACTTTCTCCTTTATGTGCTTACTATTAAGAGGCTTTCTTCAATAAAGCGTTCATTACATTATAACCTTGAAAACGATGTTCCCTAAGTTCCTATTCTAATGGATTGGATATCCGGGTTCACCTAGCATGAAATTTTTAGGTATATTAAGAGTGTGTCGATACACACAGATATTGATGAATAAAGTTATCAGGTCATGTTAAACTGGTTTAGTAAATTTAAGTCTTTTCTTAGACACAATAAGCGGGTAACACAAATTTTAATCTCGGGACGCGAGATTTCTTTAGGGTGTAGTACCTGTAACATCGAGAATTTTTGGATTTTTAAGATAAACTATTTTACCCCTTTGCTTTAGGGCATGGGCTTGGACTTACAGAACAAAAAACATCTAAATCACGTTTTCACAAGCCGGACTTAAGAAATTTGATGTAAAATGAAATTCCTGACAACTTTTCGTTTGCCGAGAGCATGGAACGAGCTGAAAAGGCTAATAACAGCACCGCATAACATTAAACGAACAACATACAACGCGGACACAAAAATAATTAAATTTTGTTTTTAATTATCAGTATTTATTTAATAAAAATATTAAATAAATTAGTCTTCATTTTTTTTATTAAAAGCGTTGTGATAACCGCGATACTCGAGCCCTTCAATCCATTTTTATTTCGGACAAGACGAAATCGGTTCACAAAATGAATAACAGATATTTTATTAAATGTTATAAAATATTTATGAAACATTATCAAGTAAATACTCATTTTTATCAGAAAAATGATTCGGAAAACAATGGCGCAAGTTTCAAGAGTTGAATCATCCGTTAAGTCGCTCAAACGAGTCCCGAACCGATAATTATCAAAATATTACTTGAAAGTTACACATTTGGTCCCTGTGAACTAATTACATAACTAACCTTAATCTATTAAACAATTATCATTTTTTTTAAAACTTTTATTATAAATATAAAAGTTTATAACATTTATTCATTTCCATCAAAAGTTATAACACACACTCCAAGTCTCTCTCTCCCTCAAGTATATCCGGCCACCGCCGGCCACCACCAAGCCGCCGCCGGCCGCCATCTCCGGTCGCCGGAATATTTTCCGGTGAGTTTTCCGGCCAACACCAAAGAACCTCCCCATCACCCGATCTGTCCGATCCCCACCATCACTCTCCCTCACTCGCGACTCCACACCACCATCACCATCTCCACACCACTGCTGCCGCACCATCTCCTCCACGTCATCACCTCAGTCACCAACAGGGTGTGTTGGGTTTAATGGCAGCACTAGGGTGCGTTAGTTTTATCGACCACCGGGGGTGCGTCGGGTTTGGCAGAGCACCAAGAGGGTGTGCGTGGTTTATTGATAGCACATCAGGGTGCGGGGGTTTCAGGGAAGCACTAAGTAGGGTTGCGTTGGTTGTATTAAACAACCAAAATGGCGCATTTGTTCTTGGTCATAATCGGCTAGGGTGCGTTGGTTTGTTAGAAATAGCCAAAGGGTGCGGCTGGTGTTGATAAGCACCACGATGGGTGCGTTTGTTCGTGTTATTCAACGCCGATGATGCGTTTGGTTTCGTCCGCAGCCGTTATGGCGCGTTTGGTTTGTATTAAAAACAACCAGGGTGCGATTGGTGTGGTGTTTGCACCACTCAAGGGTGCGTTTTGTTTCGGGTTAGACCCATTAGGGTGCGTCGGGTTGATATACATAACTAGGGGTGTTCGTTGGTTTCATGTAGTCGGCCAAAAGGGGCGGCAGCCGCCACCTTGGGGTGCGTTTGGCGGGCTGCCGCCGCCATAAGGGAGTGTTCGGCTGTGAGACAGCCATGGGGCGCGGTTGGTTTGTGGTCTCAACCGACCAAAGGTGCGTTTGGTTTGTAACAGCCCAGCAAGGACGTGTTTGGGTTGGGTTTTGCATCGAGAAATGGTGCATTTGGTTGTGATACAAACACTAAAGGGGTGTTTGGTTGACTGTGACAGCCAAACGGGGGTGTTTGGTTTGGGTTTGGCACAAGTAGGGGCCGTTTGGCTTTGGTTATAAACGGGTGGGGTGCGTTTGGCTGGTTTCCACCAGCATAGGGTGCGTTTGGTATTAACGCAGCCCACGAGGGGGCTGTTTGGTTTAAAGGATAACACCACGTAGGGGTGTTTGGTTTGGCAGATTTACACCAAGGGGTGCGTTTGGATCCGCAGCCGTTAGGGTGCGTTTGGTTAGCGGCAATCAACAAGGGTTTGTTTAGTTTATATAACAAATCAACAAATAAATATATATATAACATAAGGTTTAATAAACATGAAATCGGATATATATATATTGGTGGTTTAAAATGGTTAAATAAATGTAATAATTTTTATTATGTTCGGTTGACATAAATATATATATGTTTATATATTTAAAACACGTGGGGGTTTGCAATATTGATTTCATTGATTAAGTGGGAAAAACGTTAGACTTTATAAATATGGAAAACGATTTATAAATGGAAATGTCATGGCGAAATTTATAGAAGTTTTATACTTAGTAATGTTTTACTAGAGTTTCTATTATTTCAGAAACCGATAAAAAGGGACTAAATTATATAATAAATTGTATTATACAGTAACCGGATAAACGAACGAAAACTATACTTTTACAATGAGACGAACTATTTTAGACACGACCCGTCGAAGAAACGAAAGATAATTTATAAAATATTATTTTATATTTTTATGTTACAAAACTTTACAAACATGGTTGATGTTTCTATTAACATTAAGACATGGGTATACTTTTATTCAAAGTCTTTTTAGTAGGGTCAAACTAACTGGTTTAAAATAATTACCCACACTTATGATATAATACCTGCAAGGTATTATATACTTTTCATTAATATTTGGATTGACTGTCTTTGTTATATAATTCACGGTTGGAATTATATAAGGGTTATTTTTCATATGTAATATATATATAGAATATATATTACACACTTTGGGTATATTTTCAATTTATTTATTTAACCAACCACCAAACCATTACAACATTAAATCTGAATCTTTATTCAACGTGACGTGTTGAGGTGACTATCCATCAGGAAACCCAAATTCATTATCCTAGGTTAGCGACACCCCTCAAAATTTATATATTATATTCTCTTCACTCACACACACACAGTGGGACTTAGCCGTTAAGAGTAGCTGCGACTTCTTGATCGAGCCGCTTCGTCTTCCGTTCATATTGTGCATATTAGATGCCTATCTGTCGATCGTTCTGCAACATCAAGGTGAGTTCATAGCCCCACGCTTTACATGTTTTACATATATTTTGGGGTGAGAACATGCTTGTTACAAATTCAATTACGTGTTTGATTTAAACTCGTTACGTGCTCATTTTTCAACTTGTCTGCATACATGTTTACAAACGCATTTACATGGTTGATTACCTGTTTGGTTTACTTACTCATTTAAATATCTCGCGAGGAGATACAATACTTGGTTTACTTTTTGAACGTAAACGCATACTATACTTTTATGATTACGGATTAGCTTAGGTTGCATGAACTGTAAATCACTTGGAGGGTGAGCGCGAATGTTATAAGATAGATCTATTTGGGATTGACAATCCCCGTTCGGGTGACTAGCTATCACCGGGAACGAACGTTATACCATGTCGGATTACGATTGGGATTGGCGCCTAAGGGGGCCAACAATCACATATACACATTTGCCCGGGTGTCCTTGGAGGGGACGCCGGTAACGGGGGAAACATATTCTTTTATTATTGCCCGGGTGTCCTTGGAGGGGACACCGGTAACGGGGGAACATATTCTTTTATCATTGCCCGGGTGTTCTTGGAGGGAAACAACCTCACGATGGGTACATCTTACTGTGCTAGAATAACGTGGTATCATACCAGTCTACGTCACAGTTCATGAACTTAGAGTAATGTAATCATGGTTTTATGCACACTTGAATTATAGTGGCAATAATATTTTGATATTTGTGATCCAACTTTGTCACGTACATTTTTGGGTATCGGGGATAGAAATGGTCTTGCATATTTTACTGCTAATTTGATTTCTTAAATTTCACACATACATTTTGGAAAGTCAATTTAAGGATTTAACATGGTCACACAATTATTTTATGATACGGTAGGAGAACAGTAGTCATTAACGTTTGTATATAACGCTGTATTGATAAGTGGGCGGATACATTTATTGGAATACGTTTTGTATATACAGAAAAAACTATGAACTCACCACTTTCATGTTGGACACATTTAAGCATGTTTTTCTTAGGTAAATTATATGCTTGGATTTCTTGAAGTGCATTGGAGTCTTTACATTCAAAGCTTTTCATTGTGATGCATTTATGGGACATTTGTTATATCAAATTCAGATTTTGATTAAATCAACGAGATTACTTTTCAAACGACACATTTAGAGGTCGTTCTCTTGTATCTAGCGCTGTGTATTATGAAGTAGCACCCCAAGTGGTATTCCGCTGCGTTGTCATATTTTTGGGGGTGTTACACGGTCAACTTCCCTTACATCCCTGAACTTTACATACTTTTACAAATAAGTGGTGATATCGGCCACTTCTTACAAAACTTTACATCGTCGATCCTTTAGAATAATTTCTTTGGTATAAGCTTAATGAATCGACTATCATACATCATTCTTTTTTTTTTGCTAACAATACATCATAAATCTCGGTGTAATTCACCGTCTTCACTATCATCATCTATCCGGTTGATTTTTCCTTTAAAATTTTCTTCTTTGGACATAATTCATAATTGCGAAGGTAGCAAAATACACGAGCTACAAAACATCCCATTGCATTGTGTAATTTTCCCGACCATTACAGACAAAGAAATTTTGACTTTGACACAGGAAATACATAAATTTACACAAAAGCAACTAGCAACATCGATCAAATAGGCTTTAATCTACACGGTAGGCTAAGGTGTAAATGTGTAGCGAAACAATTTTTATTAGTGAGGAAAAAGAAAGGAATGGCTCAGCAGGTTGTTCTAGGGGTATCATACTCTAAAAATGAGAGTAAGCAAAAGGGTTACACGGGGGTTAACTAACTAGTGTAGTTAGTTAATAATACGACATGTAAAGGCTGTTTGGTTTAATCCTAGAAATTTACCAGTCAAGCATGTTACTCCATCTAAATCCATAATACTTATTATTGAGGTCTCGAGTGATATACCAGGCCAAGTTCTAAAGCCCACTACATCACCGGCACACACATATTTTTTGTGGATTTTTAGTAAGCAATTGGAAACGGATAGACTTAATTCTCACAATAGACAATAAGGGTTATAGTGCGCTAGGTAATGTAACTAGTGATTTTTCACAAAAATCATGCTAAAAATTTTAAATTTGATCAAGTAAGTTCTAATTCTCCATCCCCCCACTTAAATTATACAACGTCCTCGTTGTATAGACAAACATTTAAATAATATGGGAAAAGAATTAGAACGAGGAAACTTCCCTGATTGTTTGCTCCGAATGGTTCTCCAAGTTGATTTCATGAGCAAAAAGTGTGTTGAACAGCCGTCTTGGTATTTCAAGACTCCAACACTTCGATATTTACAGATTTATAAATACTCCACCAACGTTGTCGCTTCGTTCAGAAGGTTCCTGTATTAAGCATAAGAAAACAAGTGCAACTCCATCTCCGGTGTATTTGTTATAACACAGTAAACTAAAACTAAATACTGTATAAGAAGTCGATACGCCGTATCCATACCCCAGGATACGCCGTATTGATACCTGTATACGCTGTATTCATTTAATGAATACGTCGTATAAATTGTGCTGAAAATAAAAACTGGATAACGTCCAGAAGGTCAATACGTCGTATCCATGGGGTTTGGATACGCCGTATAGACAGTCTGGGAAGACAGACTCGATAGCAGAAAAATAATAAATTCATTCCGGGTTGTCTCCCGGCAAGCACTTTTGTTTACAGAAAAGTCTTTAAGTTAGACTTGCCCCAATTTAATCTCATCCTTATAAAACAATTTGGGGTCGAACGGGATGCCAAATGGCACATACAAATTCTTTAAAAGCATACCGTTGTTAAGATAATTACAAGCCATGATATTAATATTTAGCTTCTTGATAAAGGTTTCAGTTTTGAAAAATTTATTAGATGTATCATGACTTGTTTCCGAAAGCTTATTTGACCTTAGTGCATAGGCACCATCATCGGTATTTATTACATTAGGTAATGGTACAACAGACATATCCCTCAAAGAGTGTTCAATATCGATCTTATCATCATCATTGTCCTTATCCGATTTTGAATCATCCGGATAAATTACTTTAAAAGAAAATAGATCATTAAAGTATAAAACGTTTTGTTCCTCTTTCTCACATTCGGACAATGATGTTTCATCTTTCAAATCAAATTCATCGATATGTTGAGGACTTACGGTAGGTTCAGTTAAGAAATCTGATTTAGACGTTAGAGCATCATTGTAAACAATGGCTGGAAATTCATTTTCAAAATCTTTAAAGAAGTCTAAATCATCAAAATAACTGACCTCAGGCTCGGGTGAAGGCATATTGACTTCATCATTATCATTTTCTGAATCCGTTTTTAAATTATTGGTAGAAATTATTTTATAAGAAAATGAGTTTTTGTCAAAAACTACCATGTAATCTTCATCGTCGGATTCGTCAAACGAAATTCTAAAGTCAATTTCATCGTTAAGGGAACTTACTGTGGGTTCACAAGAAGGTGTTTCATTCGATGTCAAACTATCATTGAAGACTATAGCTGGGAATTCGGTTTCAACGGATCTGAGGTTGTGAACGTCTTCATCATACCAGATCTGACTATACTTAGCGGTTTCCCAGTTAAACACTTTCCCACTTTTTTGAGCATTTTCTTCCTCAAGCCTGATATACTCCTCCATAGTGATGTTGGGGTCGTCCATTTTAACCTGTAATAAATTTCTAGGGAAAGAAAACTGTCAAATAGCTTAATACGCCGTATTTAGTAAACTAAATACGCCGTATTGATGATAGAGTCAAATACGCTGTATTGATTTGAAAAAAAAAATATACGCCGTATCCAAGATGATGAATACACCGTATTAAGTATTCGACTCGGCGCCAAAAACCTTGATGTGTCGTTGTATAGGTGTTATTTATGATTATCAGGTTTTACATTTATATTTAGCCGACTAACCTAAAGACAACACTTTAACGGGCAGAGTACCCGGTCAAGATGTAGCTTCGCGGTAAGTAGGGTGTCGAACACTAAGAGTGAGAGTTAACCTATTATTCTATCAGTATTTTATTCTATCTAGATTAGTCTAATTACTGGTTAAACCTATGCTATACATATTTACTAGAGGTAAAAGGGGGGTTTTCAGCCTGAGAGACTGGCACAGGTTTATGGTGACAAATATCAATTCTAAGCACAATACACACTAAAGCAAATAAACACAAGACAAAAGAGCGGAACGAGCCAAATAATAGAAAACTGTATTAACCATGTTAAATCTGATTAAATGCTGGTTTGATTAATTAGTGCAATGGCTGCTTATCTCGAGGCGGCATATCATTCTTAAGACTTAGGCGGTACTTCTTCCTAAGACCTAGACACGAACAATCCTGTCACGATTAACGCATCCGCATAAAGCATCCTATAGTTTAATTATAATCTACCATAGGGAATTAAAGCAGTGGTGATCCTGTTAATACCCTAGCCCATCGGGACTTTACCCACTTATTGCTTGATGTTGTTTTATACACCGGTAGTCCACCACCAAAATCAATACCAATTAATAAATGAACAATACTGGTTGAACAATTATCGGGTCACCTGCCGGTCAACTAAGCTCATAATCAAAGAGTAATGATAAGGTGTCATTTGTGATCCTATTGGTCCGGGCATATAGAACACAACATGGAGAGCCATCCCGGCATCTAGGTTACTGGTTAGGTCTCCCTAGACCCAGTTGAATGATAGGTCGCATGTACAAGCACATAAACAAGTATAAGGCGATAAACATAATTAAACAACAACGATAAATTAAGCAAAGCCGGATTAAAACAAACCAAACATTATAATCTTCATTAACATGGCTAATACCCGAGGGTATTAGCCCACAATCATTGTCATTATTACAAACGTGATCAAACAATTAAAAATCGAATGATTAAGAAAGTAAGAATTACACGATGTCTTCTATGGAATTAGGAGTAGTGCTCGACCTTGGCTGCTCTTCTTGGCTTGAGAAATTCGACTTTAGTTGTATACTATACAGAGAATGTGATATTGCACACTAAAACTCGTTTTTGAGTCTTGTATTTATAGTGTCTGAAATACGCCTGGATACGCCGTATGGGGATAAGTGGATACGGCGTATAGGGGTTAATTTCCTTGGAGTCCGCGATAAGATCAAATCAATTAAGATAATTACCATCAATCATATTAAATGCGTATCTTTGACTGATGAACAGCTGTGCATACGGCGTATTGGTTGTAGTGGATACGCCGGATCAGGAATTGATCATTACGCGTTTCTTGTGCTGAGCTGGCGCTGATACGCCGTATCTTCATTGCTGGATACGGCGTATAGGTGCAGAAAATAGTATTCTTCAAATGTCTTCGTTTAAGCTCTAGAATTGCGCCTTTTTGCTTCTTCTTCACAAGTGACTCCATAATTACTGCAATAATAAACTTTAAGCAATTAAGTACCAATATCTTGCAATAATTATATAAAAGTGGGTAAAATACGTGGGATAAATGATAGTAAAGTATGACGTTATTTGATGATATCAAATATCCCCCCACTTGAATCCTACTTGTCCTCAAGTAGACTTTAGAAAGATTTTGAAAATGTATCCTAACCGAGGTTAAGGATTTTTCCGTTAAGCATTTCTTTCATGTTCAGATCACCTGTACGAAACCAAGCTCCTCACGAAATATGGAAATGAAATCACTCAGATCACTCAACTAATCTAGGGTGTATCATTTTAGTGGTACGCTCATTTGCTCAGTCGTGATTAGCTTTGTATCATAGGCTTGGCAAGGATACACATCTCCACCTCTAAAGCTAAGGAGTAACAAGTCAAAAGGTAAACTGGGTATTTATTAGAAGGCTCGGGTTTTTAATCATTCTTATTAAGATGAAGAATGATATAGGGTGTGGAGCTTTGACTTTCACCAGAGGTCGTCTTCAAACAAGGCAGATGAGACATGAATACATGGCCGTATCACGGAGTAGACATCCACGCTCGTACACATCCTCATTTGAGTGGATCCTAAGGTTAGTTATCAGGAAAGGGAAGTAAAATTGTTGGTAAATAAATCAAACAAAACAAATAGATTAAAGCCAACAAATAAGGTGCGGTTTCTAGTAACTTTCCCCGACCGTTCCATGACAAAGACTCGAACTTATAAACAAATGTCTCGATCATAAATGACAATGACAACCTAAGTTGGCATTCCTATAATGGTCAACTTCCCTTACATCCCGAACTTTACATACTTTTACAGAATAAGTGTTGATATCGGCCACTTTTTACAATACTTTACATCGTTGATTTTTGTGCGTGTCAATGAATAATCGATCCTTTCAAATAATTTCATCGGTGTACGCTCTATGAACCGACTATCTTTTTCATTATTAATCTATTTTTTTTCAACAATACATCATAAATCTCGGTGTAATTTCACCGTCTTCATAATCATCATTTATCCGGCTAATTTTCTCTTGAACTTTTCTTCTTTCGGACATAATACATAATTGTGAAAGTAGCAAAAACACACGAGCTACAAACATTCCCATTGCATTGTACAATTTTCCCGACCATTACATAGATAGAGAAATTTTCACTTTGACGCAGGAATTACAAAACTTTACACGAAAGCGACTAGCAACATTTGATCAAATAGGCTTTAATCTACACGGTATGCTAAGGTGTAAAGGTGAAATGAAACAATTTTTAATTGGTGAGGAAAAAGAAAGGAATGGCTCAGCAAGTTGTTCCAGGGGTATCTTTACTCTAAAAATGAGAGTAAGCAAAAGGGTTACATGGGGGTTAACTAACCAGTGTAGTTAGTTAATATTACGACATGTAGGATTTTTGGTGTAATCCTAGGAATTTACCAGTCAAGCATGTTACTCCATCTAAATCCATAGTACTTTATATTGAGGTCTCGAGTGATATACCAGACCAAGTTTTAAAGTCCACTACATCACCGACACACTCATATTTTTGTGGAATTTTAGTAAGCAATTGGAAACGGATAGGCTTAATTCTCACAAATAGACATTAAGGGTTATAGTGCGCTAGGTAATGTAACTAGTGATTTTTCACAAAAAGTTATGCTAATTTTTTTTTAAAATTTGATCCATTTTTAGGCATGTTAGCATTTTATTTGTGAAAATGAGGACAAGTACGTTCTAATTCTCCATCCCCCCACTTAAATTATACAACGTCCTCGTTGTATAGACAAACAGTTAAATAATATGGGAAAAGAATTAGAACGAGGAAACTTCCCTGATAGTTTGCTCCGGATGGTTTTCCATTTTAGGTGTTTGAGCAAGAAGAGTGTTGACGAGGGCTTCAGAATGCCCAAGAGAGGTCAACACGAGGTATTTTCAAACTATACATTAAAGTTGGTTTCGTTTACAGCAAGGTCCTGCAGAAAAGTTAGAAGACGTTCGTGCAATTCGTGCTTTCGCTAACCTACAATACAAGAAAACAATTAAACACACAACTGTACAGGTTACAATACGCTGTATCCCAAACCCTAGGATACGCCGTATGTAAACTTGTGAAAACAATTAAATACTAGAATTTCAATACTGAAATTAAGAACTGATAATTGTCCAGACATGCATACGCCATATCCAGAGGGGTTCGATACGCCGTATGTATGTTTGGGCAGACAAACTCAATATAAAATTAAAATTCAAACAATTTAAATGCGACAAATAATTAAAAACATAACCGGGTTGTCTCTTGGTGAGCACTTTTGTTTCAGCCGGTCTTTAAGTTCGACCTTTTTCTTTGTTTCTTGGCTCTTACTTGGTTCGGTGCATTGTCCACCCTTCGTCCTTTTTACGAAAGATATCGAGGTAGATGCTGGATACTTCGTTAACAGTCTGGTCCAAAGAGTCGCGTTCGAGCGTGTGAATTCCCATGAATTCTTCGTTGTCCCTAATTGAGTACTTGATCACCTCGAATTTATCCACTCTACATATCCCTTCGTTTCCTTGGTTATTATTGCCAGAGTGTGGTGCATCATTTTGAATGAAGTTTTCTGTTTCACTATTGTTATCATTGCACTTCATATGGTGTCTTTAGATACCCTCGTTCTTATCAGCTTGGTAGGGATCGAGGAATGGACTTGTGTCATGGTGATTTATAAGGTTTGATTTGTCACAATCGTCATCACTTGACTCTCCATCATCAAATAGCGTAATATTGTCGTATCCCTTTTCCCAAAAATTCCAAAGTATATTTTTAGTTGCACTGCTCAATTTTAAAGGGTTTTTAAATTTTGAGCTCATCCAATTCATAAATTTTAAGTGACATTCCCTAACGTTAGCATCATTTGATTTACTAGCACGGGATAGTGGGTAGTACGTGTAGAAGAATTTATCAACTATCTCCAACCATGAAGTGATCTTGGAATTTCCTTCGTGTACCCACCACCGACGCGCTTCCTCGGTTAGAGAATATGGAAATGTCAGGACGCATAGTTGTTCTATATTGACATTGGGGGTTTTAACTAGATCAATTATCTGGAGGAATCTAGTAATATGGTCAACTGCGTCATTTGTTTCAGCCCCATTGAAGGCGTTATTTCGTACCATCATAATCAACTATATGTTGATTTCAATTTTAGTATCTCCATTGGTCTTCTCCTTAGCGTGATTAGGATTGGTAGGGCAAGATGTGGTATGAGTTTCATTCGGATTAGGTGCTGCCATCGCGATTCGTCAGACGGTTTCCTGAAAATAAGCACAGATGATCAGTAGTAAGTGCTTTCATAGAAGAGAATACATAAAAGCAAAACAGAAAACCGAATACGAAATGCTGGTACTGTATCAGATAACAAATACATCGTATTCTATTGATCAGTAATATGCCGTATGAGTCTGTTAAATAGCAGTACGCCGTATTGAGTTCACCGAATACGCCGTATGCTTCGAAGAACAAATACGCCGTTTAGATAGTAAAAACAACACACTGTCTTGAGTAGAAAGTTAGATACGCTGTATCCAACTGGTGGATACGCCGTATTAAGTGATAAGTCAGAACAGAATACTATATAAAACACAATTAAATGAAAAAAATTAAAGCACACAATTAAACTAAACAATTAGTTGTTAGAAATCAGAATTAATAATTTTACACTAAACAAGTTAAAGGTTAGAAATACTAAAAAGAATTAAGATTAAACTAATCACTCCCCGGCAACGGAGCCAAAAACCTTGATGTGTCGTTGTATAGGTGTTATTTATGATTATCAGGTTTTACATTTATATTTAGCCGACTAACCTAAAGACAACACTTTAACGGGCAGAGTACCCGGTCAAGATGTAGCTTCGCGGTAAGTAGGGTGTCGAACACTAAGAGTGAGAGTTAACCTATTATTCTATCAGTATTTTATTCTATCTAGATTAGTCTAATTACTGGTTAAACATATGCTATACATATTTACTAGAGGTAAAAGGGGGGGTTTCAGCCTGAGAGACTGGCACAGGTTTATGGTGACAAATATCAATTCTAAGCACAATACACACTATAGCAAACAAACACAAGACAAAATAGCAGAACGAGTCAAATAATAGAAAACTGTATTAACCATGTTAAATCTGATTAAATGCTGGTTTGATTAATTAGTGCAATGGTTGCTTATCTCGAGGTAGCATATCATTCTTAAGACTTAGGCGGTACTTCTTCCTAAGACCTAGACACGAACAATCCTGTCACGATTAACGCATCCACATAAAGCATCCTATAGTTTAATTATAATCTACCATAGGGAATTAAAGCAGTGGTGATCCTTTTAATACCATAGCCCATAGGGACTTTACCCACTTATTGCTTGATGTTGTTTTATAAGCCGATAGTCCACCACCAAAATCAATACCAATTAATAAATGAACAATACTGGTTGAACAATTATCGGGTCACTTGTCGGTCAACTAAGCTCATAATCAAAGAGTAATGATAAGGTATCATTTGTGATCCTATTGGTTCGGGCATATAGATCACAGCATGGAGAGCCATCCCGGCATCTATGTTACTGGTTAGGTCTCCCTATACCCATTTGAATGATAGGTCGCATGTACAAGCACATAAACAAGTATAAGGCGATAAACATAATTAAACAGCAACGATAAATTAAGCAAAGCCGGATTAAATCAAACCAAACATTATAATCTTCATTAACATGGCTAATACCCGAGGGTATTAGTCCACAATCATTGTCATTATTACAAACATGATCAAACAATTAAAAATCGAATGATTAAGAAAGTAAGAATTACACGATGTCTTCTATGGAATTAGGAGTAGTGCTCGACCTTGGCTGCTGTTCTTGGCTTAAGAAATTCAACTTTAGTTGTATACTATATAGAGAATGTGATATTGCACACTAAAACTCGTTTTTGAGCCTTATATTTATAGTGTCTGAAATATGCATGGATACGCCGTATGGGGATAAGTGGATACGGCGTATAGGGGTTAATTTCCTTGGAGTCCGCGATAAGATCAAATCAATTAAAATAATTACCATCAATCATATTAAATGCGTATCTTTGACTAATGAACAGCTGTTCATACGGCGTATTGGTTGTAGTGGATATGCCGAATCAGGAATTGATCATTACGCGTTTCTTGTGCTGAGCTGGCGCTGCTACGCCGTATCTTCATTGCTGGATACGGCGTATAGGTGCAGAAAACAGTATTCTTCTAATGTCTTCATTTAAGCTCTAGAATTGCGCCTTTTTGCTTCTTCTTCACAAGTTACTCCATAATTACTGCAATAATAAACTTTAAGCAATTAAGTACCAATATCGTGCGATAATTATATGAAATTGGGTATAATACGTGGGATAAATGATAGTAAAGTATGACGTTATTTGATGATATCAGTTACTCTAACAGAAAAACCTTTGCCTATCCTTCTCATATTTCCAAAAATATTCTTAGTGTGAGAGGGTGCATTATAAATTCTCTTATGAGTTGGCAGCCCATCAAGTTGTTGATTCAAAAACACTTGTACAAACCTTGGATACATCAAAAATTTCCCAGACACATTATCCAAGTTTTTAATCATACTTTCAAAAATGTATTTTGAAAAGTTAAACTTCTGATTTGTAGCCAAACAGATAATTACAGATGCCATAGTACTACTCAACTCATTCCATGCAGTAGTTTTTTAACATAGGCATTGTAGAATAGTATGAATCAAAAATTTCCATTGTGGAGAGAAGAATGGCTTATAAAAAGTGAGCTTCTATGAAATTTTCTCATATCCCATCAATGTAAGTTGTTAAAAAATGGTAGAGTTTGGTGAATAATCAATACCTTCCTCATCTTCTAGTTGAAGATCTCTTCTCACAGATGCTTCAGTGACAATTATCTTCTTGTCATCTACTAGGGCATATAACTATACTTCCCCATTGATAGTTTTTGCCTTGACAGTAGACCAGAACTGTTTGATACATGAAATGTATATTGTAGGATTGATCGTTAATGCATGCCTTATAGTGTGTGCATTCAAAAAATCCACAATTTGTTCAAACCCATCACTTTCTGCAAGTTTAGACAAAAATGCGACCATGTTATGAGTATTCGCGAACTTTAGATTCGCCATTTGTGTTTGGTTTTGATAATGGATGATAAAATTGAGTTAGGGTTTGTAGTTAGAGAGTATTTTAAAAAGTGAAATTGATTAAAGGATCGATTGAAATACTTAATCGAAGTATTTATGAAAATACCCTCAATAGCATTAACTTTCACCCACCAGTAGTAACTCAACAGTAGTAAGTGTATCCCTAGCAGCATTAACTTAGAACCAACAGTAGTAAGTTATGCCTAGCAACATTAACTTTGAGTCACCAGCATTAACTCCAATTCTATTCTAAACGGCTTTTCCATCATCAATTTAACACTTTTCTTTGCTTTTCCTGCAAAACGTTAGTCCAAAAACCAAGAAAACACAAGCCATAGCAATTTTCACAATTATCACAGTATTAATTATACCTAACAGTATTAAGTATAACTAACAGTAGTAACTCAGCAGTATTAAGTATAACCAGCACTACTAATTATACTTAACAGCATAAATCAAAGTATTTATGAAAATACCCTCAACAGCATTACCTTTCACCCAGCAGTAGTAACTCAACAGTAGTAAGTGTATATGCCTAGCAGCATGAACTTTCACTTAGTAGTAGTAAGTTATGCCTAGCAGCATTAACTTTGAGTCGCCAGTATTAACTCCAATTCCATTCCAAACAGCTTTTCCATCATCATTCTAACACTTTTCTTTGCTTTTCCTGCAAAATGTTAGTCCAAAAACCAAGAAAACACAAGCCATAGCAATTTTCATAATTATTACAGTATTAATTATACCTAACAATATTAAGTATAACTAACAGTAGAAACTCAGCAGTATTAAGTATAACTTTTAATGACATGAATAACAGTACTAATTTATACAAAACTCAACAAAAACATAAAGAGATAAAAGACATTAAAGATTTAGCATTCCAATACTAGCAATCAAATATTGAAATCTACTTACATCAAAAGCTTTTGTAAGCAAATCTGCAACATTCTTGTCAGTATGGATTTTGACCATTTGAATCAATTTCTTTTCATTGCAATCTCTAATAAAATGATGTCTGATCTCTATATGCTTTGTTTTT